>VDFB02171394.1:93463-107162 GCA_007258455.2 Sequoia sempervirens
ATGGAACAGTGTGGGATTCCAGCACCTACTTCAGAAAAGGAGGAGATTGAAGAAATCCTGGATAGTCGTGTGGGAAGGAGTACCAGGAACAGGCAATATGAAGAATATCTGGTGAAATGGAAAGGAAGGCCTGTTGAAGATTCATTCTAGTTGCCTAAGGCAGAGGTTGACCATTTGGGTTTTCCTCCACCATCTGAGACATGATGGGGTCACTTCTCAAATTACCCTGGGTGTCTGATGCAGGAGCATCTAGTGGTGTAAAGGCAATCTTGCATCACCCAAAAATAGTTTAATTTCAATTTTCTCGATTTTAGATGTTTTTACATTTTTGGATACCCTTTTTGTCATAATGAAATTCCCAATTTATGGTTTTTATTTCCTGTCCCTGAGTTGAAAGATATTGCAGTTTTAGTTTCCCAGATTTGCACCTGAAAATCTTCCAAGTTAGATTTGAGGCACTTAGAGTTCCCGGAATAGCCCTAAAACTTGCCAAAATTAGCATAGCAGATTTCAAGCACGTTATTGACTTTGAGACTTTCCAACAGTTCAAACGGTTCACGAATCGGAGTCCCAGATCAAAAGTTATGGCCCCGGGAAGTTGGCGCACTTTCTAGAAGATACAATTGCAAATGCTCTTTTGAAATTCGAGCTTCATGTTGTAAATTTTCAGCGCCAAACCGCTTAAACTCAAATTTGAATGTTGTTTTGGCTCCAAACTTATGAGGAGCTCTATTTATGGGCGGGTTTCTAATTTTTGGGTAACTTTTTGGGGACAAGCTTGCATATTGCGAAAGGGTTATTCTGTAGCTTTCTATAACTTGCATGTGTTGTAGAACTTGGGGATTGAGATCCTCTGCATGTAAGAAGCTCCATTTTTGGAATAATAAAATTATTCTCTTGTTTGTGGGTTATTTTTTGTGTCTCGGGTTGTGCCCTCATCAAATTGGATCGCTAATGTCTGAGTGGTTTAAAGGAATACTGATTCACCCCCCCTCTCAGTATTCTGGGTGTTCAACATTAGTTCTATCATATGATTTGTCACAACTCTAAATTAGATTTATTGGATTGTATTGTTTGTCATATCCATTAAACCCAATTTTAGTAAGAAAGATATTCATTTTGTTTCCTTACACTTTAAAGTATACCCTGCTTTCTAATTATTATGTGGGGAAGTAAAGGATGTCAAGTAGTCTAATTATTTTTTTCAATATCTAATTGGTTCAATTGTTTTTATGTATTGTTTGATAGGTGAAGTTGAAGGATGCACAAAGAGTTTATTTAGGATCTAGTCTTGTTGATTGCAAACATCTGACCCCATTAATAGATGAGGGCATAATCATGCCCCAAGAAGTTTGATAAAAGGGATACCCTTTAATCATTGACTCTAATCCCAAGGAGGTGAAAATTCATACACTCAATACCACATCTATAAAAATAACATTATATGATATTTCAAATCCTCCAATTATTAAAAATAATATTTTAAATTCATTTGACACATTACCACTAAATACAAAATAGGATGTTGAATTTAATTTTAGCCCATTTTAAAATTAATAAATAAAGCACCAAACTATTTTAAGAAGATGATGTTTTTGTAATTTATAAAAAAATGAGACATTTTTCAAAATTATATTAAAAAATTGTTTTAATATTTCATAGTGGCGATAATATTTGATCTAAAATTCTAATTTAAAATCTTCCACATAATTGTATCTAAAGACTTTATTAATATATTAATTCAATATTACTTTGACTTTAAAACTTGAATAATTAGATTTTAACTTATAGAATGTTCACATGAAAACCACAATGTTATATATTGTTGGTATAAAGCTAGAAATGCTAGTAAGAGTGTAAATTTGATGGCTTGAGAGTGAGAATGAAATAAGTGATAAATAGTTTAATATGGGAAGAATGGAGGGACATACGGGAGATATATATCTATATAAATTCACTCCAATATGGTTATCATTGACCTAGGTAGGTAACACGTGGTAAAATTATCCAAAATAGCTACTAAATGATGAATTGTGGCAAGATGATAGCACTTTTCTCTAGCATTTAGATAGTTTCAACTATAGAAAAGGTCAAACATAAGTAAATCATAAGAATGACATCTATAGCATTAATTTTCATAAAAGGGACCATGGGAGGAAAGGCCTTGGTGGCATAGGAAAAGAAAGGATAAGGCAAGGGCTAAATGGACCTAGAAACACACCTGATAAGAAAAACACCAAAGTGGCTCCAAAACATAACATGAAATTGTAAGGGTATCCAATTTCTAATGTTAGTTGATAGCTAGTCATATAAATATAATACATTATACATATTGTAGAATAGTCAACCTAGTTAGACTAGTTGGCCTAGTATGGCCATATTCCAAAGGATCCATGGAAAACTAGGTAAACATTTTTTCCTCCTATTCATGAAAACTTACTTTCCCTACCATATTCTCTATAACTATGTATCATACACCATTGATAAATAAAGTATGATCTTTATTGCATAGTTGAAATAGATCACATACTCCTTGTCATATCTTCTCTATAAAAGCTTCTAGATTTTAAGTATTTCTTTGGACATAAGAATATCTCCATTAATGTTACTCCATAACCTTGTTGTACCAAGTTGTGTGATTATGACAATATTTGGATCCCTATGCTTCATAGTTGGTTTATCATGCTTGTGTGAAATTTGTATAAAATCATTATCATGTTATGATGCTTATTTTTTATCCAATATTTCTACTTGATTTTTTGTGCATCCCTTCATGGAACACATGAAAAATCAAGGGGGCATATTTGTACTAAAAAAATGTAGGTATAGTTCACAAGTTGACTCTAAATTATTGATCTAGCTATTTTACTTGTAATTGTTCTTATCTTTTCTTTTAGTCTAATGTTCTTTCTTGTGCATATTTTCACACATACTAAGGTGAGGGAAAAATTTAATGGTGAAAAGTGCATACCATCACACTTTTCCCTTGAATACACAATTTATACATATGTTTATGTTCTTAAGGGGAAACACCTAGAATAAACTAATTTAGAAGCATGTTTATGTCTTTAATAGGTTCTATCTAGAATAAACTTATATGCACACATGTTCATTTTTTAACAGAGTCTTATATTAGCGTAGGATATATGTCTAGGGTGTGTATTTAAAGGAATCACCACAGGCCATCTAAATCCACCAAGAATCTTCCATTTTTCCACCAACCATCTAGAATATAACTATCATTGAAATAACCTCACC
The DNA here is from genome assembly GCA_007258455.2 of Sequoia sempervirens. NCBI lineage: Eukaryota > Viridiplantae > Streptophyta > Pinopsida > Cupressales > Cupressaceae > Sequoia > Sequoia sempervirens. Next base: position 96,722 of record VDFB02171394.1, read on the forward strand.
ACATAGACCTATCACAAAAACCACTCATAAGATATTACTTTTCTTTCCATGTCAACTCTTGCATGAACACATGATGAAATCATATCTCTTACACTAGATATAGATCATTCTAATATCCACTGTACCACATTCCACTCCATCATATATCAAGTGTTAATCACCTAGCATCATCATGTAGCCACATTAGTGTCACTTGCATTATTTATTGTTTTCTTCCAACTCTTTTTAAAACCATTAAACTGGATTTAAGGGCTTTTCATAAAAAGAAGATCCTTGAAATTATAAAGCTCTTGAAGTTGTTTATCAATGTTAATTTCATATTGTAACTATAAGCATCGAGTGAGTCTCAATGTGCAAGAGTTTATAGATAGTAGGATCAAATCTATAGTCAAAGGCCATTTCCACAAATTTAAAGAAAATTATAGACATTTAGTTGACCTCATGCAAATTTTGAGAATGACGCAACTCAATTTTTGCCATTACTTTTCCAATGCTTCCAAGATTAAGCAATTTTGAGTTATGATCAAAATAGTGTACAAAGACTTATTGACTGCCAAAATAAGCTAAGTACTTTCACTCTTAATTTCTACATTTTTAAGTTATACCATATGGTCTATCACAACTCTAGATTAGATTAATTGGATTGTATTGTTTGTCATATCCATTAAACCTAATTTTAACTTAAGAAAGATATTCATTTTGTTTCCTTACACTTTTAAAGCATGCCCTACTTTCTAATTATTGTGTGAGGAAGTAAAGGATGTCAAGTAGTCTTATTAGTTTTGTCAATATCTAATTGGTTCAATTGCTTTTATGTGTTGTTCGATAGGTGAAGTTGAAGGATGTACAAATTTTTATTTAGAATCAAGTCTTGTTGATAGCAAACATCTGACCCCATTAACAGATGAGGCCATAATCATGGCCCAAGTGATTTCATAAAAGGATACCCTTTAATCATTGACTCTAAGCCCAAGGAGGTGATAACTCATACACTCAATACCACATCTATTAAAATAGCATTATATGATGTGTCAAATCCTCCAATTATTAAAAATAATAATTTAAATCCATTTGACATGTTATCACTAAATTAAAAAATAGGATGTTGAATTCAATTTCAGTCTATTTTTAAATTAATAAATAAATCACCAAAATCTTTTAAGAAGATGATGTTTTTGTTATTTATAAAATGATGAGTCATTTTTCAAAATTATATTGAAAAATTGCGTCAAAATTTCGTAGTGGCAACGACATTTGATCTAAAATTCTGATTTAAAATCTTCTACATAATATTATCTAAAGACTTTATTAATATATTAATTCAATATTACTTTGACTTTAAAACTTGAATCATTACATTTTAACTTATTGTTTTAATATATAATCTTTTAAAAATATATATATCATAATAATACAATCAAGTACATATAGTTTTCAAAACTGAACTTATTAGTTTGCTCTGTAGAGATCTACCATGGCGTCATTAGACTTTGAAAAGGACAAACTTTTATAGTAATATACCAACAAAGTCAGAGAAAATCCTGTTAAGATCTCAGAAGATAATTTATTAACAACATTATCAAATACATTAATACTTTCCATAATATCCCTCTCAGTCCAATAATTCATGGATTAAAAAATAAGTCTAATTTCATTGGGCTGCATACTTAATTATTATAATCTTATATTAGAGATCCTTTTAAAATAATTAAATTGCATCTCCAAAGATATGGCAAGCATATCTTCAATAATTAAACAGTCATCTTTTTCAGTTTAATTGCTCACCAATTCCTTTTTTAATTTCCAGTTTGCTTGTCATTAAACATTTCTTACATGGTTATTGTTAAGGCGTTGGCTATTCCAATAAAACTAGAGCAAATATATTCTTAATAATTTGAAAACGGGTAAATGAGCTAACAGTCAAAACAAAATATATTGCTGATCAAACAAAATTTTGACGAAATACACTGCAATTTCATTCTTAAATAATACAATGGCTTTTCAAGGATGTCAATTACTGCCTGGTGATTAATATTATATTTTTTAAAACAGATTTTTGGTGGATATGCTACATATAGTGTGAGATTTGAACCTGAAACAAGTCTCACGTCTCCAAGTCACTCTTGAGTCATCGGAAAATAAGTTTCAGCTGTCGTGAATGGTAAACCAGCTATCATTTAATGGTAAAAGCCTCCAAAATCTCACGCATCACATAAAATCCGGATAAATATTGATTTCACAACTAGATGGGAACATTCTATTTCCATTTGCAGTGTTTTTTGCCAATTTGATGGCAACTTTCTTTTTTTTCATTTGCACTGCTTTATGTTTTAAATTTGTATGCAAATGTTTCATAATCAAATAATCCTTAATTTTTTTTAAGGAAAAAATCTAGATTTGTCTAAGTTTATTTCATTTCATTATTTAGCACTTATTATTGAAAGGAAGTCGGGTGAGCGGAAGTAGCTTCCTACACTAATCTAAGTAGGAGAGAGTTGCAAAAATTTCTGAACACCTTTAAGTGTTACAGATTTAGATGCACATATATATCATAAAACAAATAAATAAGGAACTCATAACACAAATTTACGTGAGGAAAACCCTTTTGGGAGAAAAACCCCACACTCCAAAACACAACCCAATTATATTATTCAGCAACAAATAAACAGTTACAATATAATTGCAGAGCTATGCTCTTGTAGGAGTCTTCACACTTCTTCACAATTCTGGAGTAATCCCAACAACGGTACTTCAATAAAACAACATCATACAATTCCAAAATACAAGTGCTCAATATATAAGGGCTTACAATGCATAAAATAAACATTTCTAAAACAACTGTCAAAGGTTGAAAGTGCAACATGGCAAGCACCAAAAATACTATAAACACACAATGGTAAATTTCCAAATTGTCACCACATGCCACATTGCAAAATCTGCACTTGCCAAAATAACCGCACCTCGAGAATTCACATTCCATGCAAACTCAACACGGAAATAGAAAAAACATTTATGCACAACTCCGCCTATAAAAAACAACTTTCCAACTTGACTCCTCATTCGAATAGAAACTGCAAGTTTTAACTCACAAAGACAGAGTGAGAAAATCAACAACTTTTAATATTTAGAAAATCCAAATCTTCAGAAAAATCAAAGGTTGAGACACCTTTTTCCAACAACTATTAATTGTTTAATCCAACCACATGCAACTAGAATTTGCAGCACATCCATGCACAAACACATACTCTCTAACATATTAACATACATATAGTTTTCTATTGGCGTAATCCTTGAACCTCCTTTAGGTGCAAGTGCTAGTTAAATAGTTGTTTTCTATACAAAATAACATAATTAATTGGAAAGAATAGCCTTTTTAGTGTAGGCACCTACTCTTCACAAGTTTTTCAATGAGTTATCCAAGGTTGTTAGTGGTAGGGAGGTTCTCTAGTCTACAAGCGGGGCTCTCTCAATTGGAATTTGCATTTCACCTTCTAAGGTCAAGCTTCATCCTGAGACTAGTGATTTGGAGAAGGTGTGCAAGGATTTGGATATTATTAGCTCTATCTTGATTAGAAGAATGTGAGAAATTTCATGCTCTAGTCCCTCGACTCTAGTATCATATGTATCCTTGAAAAAAAATCTTCTTTCATTTCCTCCATGAAATATCTCCCCACCAAAGTGGAACTCCCCTTCACCTTCACCTTAATCACCTCATCATAGTGGAACTCCCCTTGATTTCTCCTTTTCTTGTCAAATTCTAGCCTCTAAACATTGTTGAAATGGGATTGAAATTTCAAGAGGGCGAATGTGAATTTTCTTAATCTAAAAAATTATTTACAAAGAAATATTTTCTAATGTTGCAATCTAATCATCAACATCTATATCAAAATTTCCCTCAAAGATGGGGATATCAAATTTTAATTTCAAAATAATTCTAGCCCCCAAATGGTCTTTCCAATAGGGATTGTGACATATTTAGAGAATTTTGGAGCATTTGTGAAAATTAGCTCATCATATTTGATCTTTGTCCTTCTAGATCCATCTCAATCAACACCTTGAAAGGGTATGAAGGTTCAATAGTTCTTGTTATAATGTTTATGTTTCAAGAATATAATTTGATGGATCTCTTGTCTTCAACCTACATTTCTAATATTTTATTTTCACTTGATGTCACAAATAAAAGAAAATGTGATCTACTACTAAATCATATGAATTTCAAAGTTCATATGTCACAAGCATATGCCACACTTAAGCTAACAATAAATTATTTAGCTGATTAGACTGAAAGGTGTCTTTGGTTGAACCCTTTGTGCGGTTCCTTTCGGGTGACATCATTGTATAAGTGGGTTTTACCAAACCCCCTTTGGTTGAACATACCAATTGGAAAATATTATAAAATTTTGTGTTTAGGGATTGAAGGATGGTGACTACGGTTTGAATCTAAAAAATACACCTTATCATCCATAGTCTTATTTTTAAAACAATGTCTTTATCTCTTAATGAAATAAACTTGAGAATGAAAAAGAACCAAGCATGTGGATAAATATAAAATTCATCCTTGAATTAATATTTCCAATTTATAGAGATCCAACCATGTAATTTATAAATTTTAGGTCATAGCTTCACAAATTTTCAAATAATTATGTGCTTCAATAGATGCTCTTCTCACTCAACAACCTCTACATCTATATAAATTTTAAAAATGAATTTAAATTTGTGCAAAGATGAAAAGTATGGCCTCCTAGAATTATTGTTATTTTATGGAGAGACATATAAACCATTTTTTTACTATCACCTAAACTATTTGGAGAATAATTCCTAGCCTTATAATGATTGATAGTGAAAGTTAAAGGATAAGATTGAGCCATTGATCCACTCTCCTGAACTCCTATGAACAAATTTGGAGCCATATCCTTGGGCACAAAAACCCCGACTTATACATGGGTGGAAGGTCTAATGAAATATTATCTATGTAATATTAACATAATTACTTACAAATAATGCACAATGAAACTCAAATATTGACATAATCATATGAAATGAAGTAGAATCAATCTATTATTACTCTAGAATAGAAAGTATGTCAATAGTTTTTACTACATGGGATTATATTTAGAATGGAACTCACTCTTATATTACAATATAAATCAAACAGATATGAATGTTCCTTCAAATGATATCTTCCTTGGGTTTATTTTCTATCATAGTTGTGTTATACTCTACTAGACACCACTAGGTCCATGAATCTCTTGTCACCCTAAGCTATACCTCCTTTTATAATGAAGATTGGATGTACAAGGTTTGTGTCAACCAAGAAAATACAATATAATTCCAACCTTAATGTGGCTCTAAAAATTACCTACTCTATTATAAATAAATCTGAGTCTTATACCATTATCTTTTGGTGTAAGACTCTAAATCAAGGTGTGTGTTTTATTAACCTTCTTAATTTGATATGAAAAACACTTAATTCAATAAATAAGAAATTATAAAATAACACTTGGACATTCTCTAAATTCTTTGTTAATATTTTGGTCAAAATATCACATGATGATTTGATTCCTATTTTTACAACAAAAATGATTCTATCTACTAGTCTAAGTGCTCAAATTATTACTATTTATGAAAAATCCAATGACACAACTAACCAAAATAAATATAAAATGTTTTTTTTATAAATGAAATAATGTTTGTAGGCCTAGGATATTTATATATCAAATGCCCTAGGTAAATGATTTGTGAGATTATTGCTCACAAATAATGGTTGAGTTATAGAACCAATATTTAGGTTGGCAATGGGGAGCTCAAAAGTTACATGTTCTAGTGGGTCCTCCACCACTAAACCAGCCATGGTTTGGAAGTTCTCCTTTGTATTTGCAATGGATGTTGGTGAAAAGGAAAGTTTTTCTTCAGGAATATCCTCGTTTTGATCATTATGATCACCAATATCCTCTTTGGCTTTGTGTGATGAGGGGAGAAATCTTCCTGAGGCATCTCACTGCCTCTGCATACAATAAGTGTGACTTTGTGTATCAACGACTCCTGCACAATGTTAGTAAAATGTTTTGGTATTGATGGAATAAAACCTAATTGTCCTAATGTTGGAAACAAAATAATTAAACTAAGAAATCTTGAAATAACAAAGATGAATATTTGAATGTAGTACCATCCCCAACAATGGTGCCAAAAATGTAAGGCCCAACTAATGTTTTGTAAGACCCCGCCCCTTGTGGCCTTCTTGATCTTATTAGTCATCAATGGTTTATGTCCTATATTTTATGTTCTTTTGTGTTTGACAATATACATTAGTGATTAATGTTCCTATACATCAAGTTGTTTATATTTGTTAACTAACTAATTAGTGGTTGTTGTGATTTTGTGTGATAGCCAGATGAGGTCTATTCCCATTCTACGTAAGTATGTAATGATTGAGATGTTTTGTTATTGGTGTATAGGAGTGAATTTTCACCCCTTGTGTAAATTCCCCTTTTGCATACCCTCACCTTAGAAAATCAATTCCGAAGGTGAAATTCCACATCACCCACCTGCCTTCCATCCACTTGGCATGTGTTTTATGCGTCGGTGAGGGAATTTTCATCAGGGACGTGAGCGTGGCACGTGGACGTCTACGTGGCATGTTTTCATCCTTGACAGATTCCTACCTTTGGAGTCCACAAGGACATTACACAGCTCATTGGGGTCGAATTGTGACGCCTCTGTGTGACCAACCGACTCGAAATGACTCCTTTCGGCTTTCAAATGCATTCATTTCACACTCACTTCATCTCTTTTTCACATCTTCTACACATTCATTCAATCTCTCTTCATGATTCAAGCAACAACACTCTGGGATCTCTTGAGCACACTCTTGAAGCATTTTATTAGCATTTTCACAGCTTGAGCATTGCAAAAACTTGATACTCCATCAACTTCACCTTTGTACGTGTGAGGTAGCCATAGAAATTGTGAGCTTAGAGTCTTGCGAGACCTTCCTTCATCACCGTTGGGGTTGTGGTGACTTTTCCAAGTTTGTTGCTTGCATTCTCCCTTCATTGGCCTTGATTTCCTTTGGGTGGAGGTGGTAATGCTTCACTCTCCATTTTGTGGTTTGATAGAATAGCATAGTATTGTTTGGTAGTGTTCAACAATCTATTTCTCTTTTATTTCCCTTATCGCAATTTCTACTACATTGCTTTTTTGGATGTTCGTGGAGGTGGAAACAACAAAACGAGGGTTTGAATGAGGCAAACCCCTATACAACCCCAAAAATTTTCCCCTTCTTGCTTGTGTGTAGGTGAACGTGTGCATGGATCTTGCTAGCAAACTAGTACTTTTGTGAGTTGATATTTGTCACCCTTTCATTTGTCTATTTACTTTATCATTGATGTATTTATCTTTCATACTTCATCATTCTATTATTTTCATTAAAATTGGTTAGCTAGGTTGTCAGTAGGTTTCTAGTAGTTTTCCTACTGTACTTTGTGTTTTCTAGTCGTGTGGACACCAGTGTGCCAAAAAGATGCCAGTGTGTGACACTATCATCTCAAACCTGCATTGTCATCCTTGGACAAAGAGTTGTCTGAGGTGTAGTTTGAACTCCAAAAACCAAAGCATCTAGCCCCAACCAAACTTTCAAGTTTACAAAGTGACAGAAGCACTTGAGAGTGCTCTTCATTCTTGATCCTCATCCCAAAACATCTGTTAGAGTGAGGTAAGCTAGGGCAGCCCTCCACTCTCGGCTCTCTATGACCTAGGGCCTTGACGTGGTTGGTCCCCCTCTCTTACATTTTTGGTGAACCCGACGTGAACCATTTTGGTTCCATCCAACGGTGTTGAAAGGCCCTTTACTCGTGTCCTAGAAGTGTTGTAGGTGTGAGTGTTGTGAGGTGTTTCACCTTACAACCCAACCTGTGACCCCTAACAAGTGTAGTTAGAAGGTTCCATAGGCATTGCAGAATGAAGCCTTAATTGGGTCATTGTTCAACTGCAAGACCTTTAGGGGTTCTATGAAGTTGTTGTTTAGTGTGGGTGTGTGCAAGAAGTTGAGTCCACTTTTTAGCCAAAAAGTGGAAGTGTTTTCCTTGATTTTCAAAATTTGACACATTTGACCTTAAAATTTGAAGCCCTTAGAGATGGAATCTTCAAAAAAGTCACTAATCATAAAATCTAGTACTCAGAGTTTAGTTTCCAAATATGTAATTTATTTTAATACCCAGACTGTAAAATTTGAGTTTCAATAAGCATTTCTAAAAACCACTGTTTAAAAGTCACTTTTTTATACCATACCATGCACGTGTATGACATCCATATTTTGACCTAAATTATCATATTTTTCTAAATCCTTTTGGGAAAAGATTTGTGACCAATCGCTTGTTTTCAATATTTTTGTAATTTTTTATTGAATATTTTTTTTTTTATTAAATTTTTACTAGGCATATTTGTCGTTTTAAAAAATCGTCATGTACGACATGCATAAGATGACCTAAACTTATCATTTTTTGATTGAAGTTTGTTCTCGTGCAATTTGTTCATCAAAATATTATGTTGATCAAAAGTTATTAAAATACTAAAAAAATTGATAATTCAAGTTTATGGACTAGTTTCATTAGAAATTAATTGAAAAATAGAAAAATTTATCAAATTATTAAAAAAATTACATATTTGGAATCTGCACTATCTCATCTATAATGGGTTTTAATTTCATAAAAAAAAATTGCAAAATAGGTCTTCAAACATATGTCCAAAGTCACTATTTTCCTGTGACATTAACAGGACCTTCAAGTTGCAGGTCAAATCAGGTCCAAAGCTTAGGTTAGAGTCCCCAAGCCATTTCCCGAACCAAAAAACAAGCCAAATTTCCAAAAATGGAAAATTTTCAAAACAGGATCTTGTTTTGAAAACTTTTCTAAAATGGAAATTTTTCGTGTATTGAAATTTTAAAATTGTGAATGCTTTCAAACATCCCGTGGTTGAACTTTCCATTTTTGAATTCTTTCGTTTTTAAAAAAATTTCAAAAACGGATCCTGGCTTTTGAAAATTGTTCGAAATTTTAAAATATGGGATCCCATTTTTTAAATTTAGGCTCGGGATCCTGAAGCTAAACAGGATCCTGCTTTTTAAAAATAGGATCCCGTTTTTTGGAAGCCGAATTCTTTTTTTTCCTAAGGCAAAAACTTCCAAATTTCGTGGACTCATCTTCTTGCATTTACCCATGTACACGATGACTTCCTTTTTGTATTTGCCTATCCCCTCTACACAACTTTCGAGTAATGATCCTTGTATAACTTTCACCTCGCAAGACCTGTCAATGGGTTATAATAGAGATCCATCTCCTCTTTACATCCCCGCATGAATCAACATAAACACTATAGTAGGTTTTCTCATTGACTCAATCTGTCAGGTGAATGTTATAACTGAGGAGATCATGTTAATCAAATTCCTACATAAAGATGGTATGACACACCTAAAAGTACCATCTATACGCACAACGAACTTTCCATGCCTCCCCTTAGTAGCATCACCTTGTCAATCCTTCTTGGATCTAAGTTTGTAAACTTGCTCTTTGACATAATCCTAGGGTTTGAACTCTTCAAAGTGAAACTGGGTATCCCCTAATTAGTAGCTATGAATGCAGTTCCCTCAGTTGTGCATAAATGCCTAAAGTTTATTCATGAGGGTTCAATGCACATGATTCGCGACACTGGCTATAAGTTGTTAGTTGTGTGTGGTAGCTATTCCTTAGACCACTTTTGGCCTGCACCCATTGGTCCACTCCCACCTAGGAAGGACCTATTTTATTAGAAATATGAGAAGTACAAGAAAGGGCACTTAACACCTAGAGTGAGATACCCTCCATCTCCTTATGTTGTCTCGCATAGGGCTTGTTTGAAAGCTGACAGTGATGCCGCCTTAGTGCATAGAAGGGAAGAAGATAAGCGTTCTCGAGGTTCCTCTTCCTCCTCTTCCATTGTCCAACCTACTGCTTCATCTTGCCTTGCTATGACATCATCTGATTCTACGCCACATTTGCAGGAGAACCTTATGATGCATGCTTGGAAAAAGCCCAAGTGTCTTGCATTTGAACTTCATGTTCTACCCACAGAGCCTAGGCCCATCTGATATGGTAGAAGGAAGGGTCCCCACGGGGAATCCTCTATGTCTCGACCTCCACAACCTCTTACCTCTCCTACTCCTAAAGTAGTGAATGGGAAGATGATGACAATGGAGGAGCACAACAACTACACCAAACTCAACTTGACAAAAATCTCAACCAAAACTTTCTTGTTCTTACAACAAGGACTCATTTTCCCTTCACAAAACTCTTGTTTCACAACACCAAAGTTGAGATTAAAGCACAAAACCACAAACACACAACCAAAAATAAACTCTTTCTCTCTTCCCAGACCTTATGGGCTTTGATACCAAACTGATGACAATGCA
>VDFB02171394.1:107262-137653 GCA_007258455.2 Sequoia sempervirens
TTTGAAGATTCCATCTCTAAGGGCTTCAAATTTTAAGGTCAAATGTGTCAAATTTTGAAAATCAAGGAAAACACTTCCACTTTTTGGCTAAAAAGTGGACTCAACTTCTTGCACACACCCACACTAAACAACAACTTCATAGAACCCCTAAAGGTCTTGCAGTTGAACAATGACCCAATTAAGGCTTCATTCCGTAATGCCTATGGAACCTTCTAACTACACTTGTTAGGGGTCGCAGGTTGGGTTGTAAGGTGAAACACCTCACAATACTCACACCTACAACACTTCTAGGACACGAGTAAAGGGCCTTTCAACACCGTTGGACGGAACCAAAATGGTTCACGTCGGGTTCACCAAAAATGTAAGAGAGGGGGACCAACCACGTCAAGGCCCTAGGTCACAGAGAGCTGAGAGTGGAGGGCTGCCCTAGCTTACCTCACTCTAACAGATGTTTTGGGATGAGGATCAAGAATGAAGAGCACTCTCAAGTGCTTCTGTCACTTTGTAAACTTGAAAGTTTGGTTGGGGCTAGATGCTTTGGTTTTTGGAGTTCAAACTACACCTCAGACAACTCTTTGTCCAAGGATGACAATGCAGGTTTGAGATGATAGTGTCACACACTGGCATCTTTTTGGCGCACTGGTGTCCACACGACTAGAAAACACAAAGTACAGTAGGAAAACTACCAGAAACCTACTGACAACCTAGCTAACCAATTTTAATGAAAATAATAGAATGATGAAGTATGAAAGATAAATACGTCGATGATAAAGTAAATAGACAAATGAAAGGGTGACAAATATCAACTCACAAAAGTACTAGTTTGCTAGCAAGATCCATGCACATGTTCACCTACACACAAGCAAGAAGGGGAAAATTTTTGGGGCTGTATAGGGGTTTGCCTCATTCAAACCCTCGTTTTGTTGTTTCCACCTCTATGAACATCCAAAAAAGCAATGTAGTAGAAATTGCGATAAGGGAAATAAAAGAGAAATAGATTGTTGAACACTACCAAACAATACTATGCTATTCTATCAAACCACAAAATGGAGAGTGAAGCGTTACCACCTCCACCCAAAGGAAATCAAGGCCAATGAAGGGAGAATGCAAGCAACAAACTTGGAAAAGTCACCACAACCCCAACGGTGATGAAGGGAGGTCTCGCAAGACTCTAAGCTCACAATTTCTATGGCTACCTCACATGTACAAAGGTGAAGTTGATGGAGTATCAAGTTTTTGCAATGCTCAAGCTGTGAAAATGCTAATAAAATGCTTCAAGAGTGTGCTCAAGAGATCCCAGAGTGTTTAGAAAATGGAGTGAAGTTGCTTGAATCATGAAAAGAGATTGAATGAATGTGTAGAAGATGTGAAAAAGAGATGAAGTGAGTGTGAAATGAATGCATTTGAAAGCCGAAAGGAGTCATTTCGAGTCGGTTGGTCACACAAAGGCGTCACAATTCGACCCCAATGAGCTGTGTAATGTCCTTGTGGACTCCAAAGGTAGGAATCTGTCAAGGATGAAAACATGCCACGTAGACGTCCGCGTGCCACGCTCACGTCCCTGATGAAAATTCCCTCACCGACGCATAAAACACATGCCAAGTGGATGGAAGGCAGGTGGGTGATGTGGAATTTCACCTTCAGAATTGATTTTCTAAGGTGAGGGTATGCAAAAGGGGAATTTACACAAGGGGTGAAAATTCACTCCTATACACCAATAACAAAACATCTCAATCATTACATACTTACGTAGAATGGGAATAGACCTCATCTGGCTATCACACAAAATCACAACAACCACTAATTAGTTAGTTAACAAATATAAACAACTTGATGTATAGGAACATTAATCACTAATGTATATTGTCAAACACAAAAGAACATAAAATATAGGACATAAACCATTGATGACTAATAAGATCAAGAAGGCCACAAGGGGCGGGGTCTTACAAAACATTAGTTGGGCCTTACATTTTTGGCACCATTGTTGGGGATGGTACTACATTCAAATATTCATCTTTGTTATTTCAAGATTTCTTAGTTTAATTATTTTGTTTCCAACATTAGGACAATTGGGTTTTATTCCATCAATACCAAAACATTTTACTAACATTGTGCAGGAGTCGTTGATACACAAAGTCACACTTATTGTATGCAGAGGCAGTGAGACGCCTCAGGAAGATTTCTCCCCTCATCACACAAATCCAGAGAGGATATTGGTGATCATAATGATCAAAACAAGGATATTCCTGAAGAAGAACTTTCCTTTTCACCAACATCCACTGCAAATACAAAGGAGACCTTCCAAACCATGGCTGATTTAGTGGCGGAGGACCCACTAGAACATGTAACTTTTGAGCTCCCCATTGCCAACCTAAATATTGGTTCTATAACTCAACCATTATTTGTGAGCAATAATCTCACAAATCATTTACCTAGGGCATTTGAAATATAAATATCCTAGGCCTACAAACATTATTTCATTTATAAAAAAAACATTTTATATTTATTTTGGTTAGTTGTGTCATTGGATTTTTCATAAATAGTAATAATTTGAGCACTCAGACTAGTAGATAGAATCATTTTTGTTGTAAAAATAGGAATCAAATCATCATGTGATATTTTGACCAAAATATTAGCAAAGAATTTAGAGAATGTCCAAGTGTTATTTTATAATTTCTTATTTATTGAATTAAGTGTTTTTCATATCAAATTAAGAAGGTTAATAAAACACACACCTTGATTTAGAGTCTTACACCAAAAGATAATGGTATAAGACTCAGATTTATTTATAATAGAGTAGGTAATTTTTAGAGCCTCATTAAGGTTGGAATTATATTGTATTTTCTTGGTTGACACAAACCTTGTACATCCAATCTTCATTATAAAAGGAGGTATAGCTTAGGGTGACAAGAGATTCATGGACCTAGTGGTGTCTAGTAGAGTATAACACAACTATGATAGAAAATAAACCCAAGGAAGATATCATTTGAAGGAACATTCATATCTGTTTGATTTATATTGTAATATAAGAGTGAGTTCCATTCTAAATATAATCCCATGTAGTAAAAACTATTGACATACTTTCTATTCTAGAGTAATAATAGATTGATTCTACTTCATTTCATATGATTATGTCAATATTTGAGTTTCATTGTGCATTATTTGTAAGTAATTATGTTAATATTACATAGATAATATTTCATTAGACCTTCCACCCATGTATAAGTCGGGGTTTTTGTGCCCAAGGATATGGCTCCAAATTTGTTCATAGGAGTTCAGGAGAGTGGATCAATGGCTCAATCTTATCCTTTAACTTTCACTATCAATCATTATAAGGCTAGGAATTATTCTCCAAATAGTTTAGGTGATAGTAAAAAAATGGTTTATATGTCTCTCCATAAAATAACAATAATTCTAGGAGGCCATACTTTTCATCTTTGCACAAATTTAAATTCATTTTTAAAATTTATATAGATGTAGAGGTTGTTGAGTGAGAAGAGCATCTATTGAAGCACATAATTATTTGAAAATTTGTGAAGCTATGACCTAAAATTTATAAATTACATGGTTGGATCTCTATAAATTGGAAATATTAATTCAAGGATGAATTTTATATTTATCCACATGCTTGGTTCTTTTTCATTCTCAAGTTTATTTCATTAAGAGATAAAGACATTGTTTTAAAAATAAGACTATGGATGATAAGGTGTATTTTTTAGATTCAAACCGTAGTCACCATCCTTCAATCCCTAAACACAAAATTTTATAATATTTTCCAATTGGTATGTTCAACCAAAGGGGGTTTGGTAAAACCCACTTATACCATGATGTCACCCTAAAGGAACCGCACAAAGGGTTCAACCAAAGACACCTTTTAGTCTAATCAGCTAAATAATTTATTGTTAGCTTAAAGTGTGGCATATGCTTGTGACATATGAACTTTGAAATTCATATGATTTAGTTGTAGATCACATTTTCTTTTATATGTGACATCAAGTGAAAATAAAATATTAGAAATGTAGGTTGAGACAAGAGATCCATCAAATTATATTCTTGAAACATAAACATTATAACAAGAACTATTGAACCTTCATACCCTTTCAAGGTGTTGATTGAGATGGATCTAGAAGGACAAAGATCAAATATGATGAGCTAATTTTCACAAATGCTCCAAAATTCTCTAAATATGTCACAATCCCTATTGGAAAGACCATTTGGGGGCTAGAATTATTTTGAAATTAAAATTTGATATCCCCATCTTTGAGGGAAATTTTGATATAGATGTTGATGATTAGATTGCAACATTAGAAAATATTTCTTTGTAAATAATTTTTTAGATTAAGAAAATTCACATTCGCCCTCTTGAAATTTCAATCCCATTTCATCAATGTTTAGAGGCTAGAATTTGACAAGAAAAGGAGAAATCAAGGGGAGTTCCACTATGATGAGGTGATTAAGGTGAAGGTGAAGGGGAGTTCCACTTTGGTGGGAAGATATTTCAAGGAGGAAATGAAAGAAGATTTTTTTTCAAGGATACATATGATACTAGAGTCGAGAGACTAGAGCATGAAATTTCTCACATTCTACTAATCAAGATAGAGCTAATAATATCCAAATCCTTGCACACCTTCTCCAAATCACTAGTCTCAGGATGAAGCTTGACCTTAGAAGGTGAAATGCAAATTCCAATTGAGAGAGCCCCGCTTGTAGACTAGAGAACCTCCCTACCACTAACAACCTTGGATAACTCATTGAAAAACTTGTGAAGAGTAGGTGCCTACACTAAAAAGGCTATTATTTCCAATTAATATGTTATTTTGTATAGAAAACAACTATTTAACTAGCACTTGCACCTAAAGGAGGTTCAAGGATTACGCCAATAGAAAACTATATGTATGTTAATATGTTAGAGAGTATGTGTTTGTGCATGGATGTGCTGCAAATTCTAGTTGCATGTGGTTGGATTAAACAATTAATAGTTGTTGGAAAAAGGTGTCTCAACCTTTTATTTTTCTGAAGATTTGGATTTTCTAAATATTAAAAGTTGTTGATTTTCTCACTCTGTCTTTGTGAGTTAAAACTTGCAATTTCTATTCGAATGAGGAGTCAAGTTGGAAAGTTGTTTTTTATAGGCGGAGTTATGCATAAATGTTTTTTCTATTTCCGTGTTGAGTTTGCATGGAATGTGAATTCTCGAGGTGCGGTTATTTTGGCAAGTGCAGATTTTGCAATGTGGCATGTGGTGACAATTTGAAAATTTACCATTGTGTGTTTATAGTATTTTTGGTGCTTGCCATGTTGCACTTTCAACCTTTGGCAGTTGTTTTAGAAATGTTTATTTTATGCATTGTAAGCCCTTATATATTGAGCACTTGTATTTTGGAGTTGTATGATGTTGTTTTATTGAAGTACCGTTGTTGGGATTACTCCAGAATTGTGAAGAAGTGTGAAGACTCCTACAAGAGCATAGCTCTGCAATTATATTGTAACTGTTTATTTGTTGCTGAATAATATAATTGGGTTGTGTTTTGGAGTGTGGGGTTTTTCTCCCAAAAGGGTTTTCCTCACGTAAATTTGTGTTATGAGTTCCTTATTTATTTGTTTTATGATATATATGTGCATCTAAATTTGTAACACTTAAAGGTGTTCAGAAATTTTTGCAACTCTCTCCTACTTAGATTAGTGTAGGAAGCTACTTCCGCTCACCCGACTTCCTTTCAATAATAAGTGCTAAATAATGAAATGAAATAAACTTAGACAAATCTAGATTTTTTCCTTAAAAAAAATTAAGGATTATTTGATTATGAAACATTTGCATACAAATTTAAAACATAAAGCAGTGCAAATGAAAAAAAAGAAAGTTGCCATCAAATTGGCAAAAAACACTGCAAATGGAAATAGAATGTTCCCATCTAGTTGTGAAATCAATATTTATCCGGATTTTATGTGATGCGTGAGATTTTGGAGGCTTTTACCATTAAATGATAGCTGGTTTACCATTCACGACAGCTGAAACTTATTTTCCGATGACTCAAGAGTGACTTGGAGACGTGAGACTTGTTTCAGGTTCAAATCTCACACTATATGTAGCATATCCACCAAAAATCTGTTTTAAAAAATATAATATTAATCACCAGGCAGTAATTGACATCCTTGAAAAGCCATTGTATTATTTAAGAATGAAATTGCAGTGTATTTCGTCAAAATTTTGTTTGATCAGCAATATATTTTGTTTTGACTGTTAGCTCATTTACCCGTTTTCAAATTATTAAGAATATATTTGCTCTAGTTTTATTGGAATAGCCAACGCCTTAACAATAACCATGTAAGAAATGTTTAATGACAAGCAAACTGGAAATTAAAAAAGGAATTGGTGAGCAATTAAACTGAAAAAGATGACTGTTTAATTATTGAAGATATGCTTGCCATATCTTTGGAGATGCAATTTAATTATTTTAAAAGGATCTCTAATATAAGATTATAATAATTAAGTATGCAGCCCAATGAAATTAGACTTATTTTTTAATCCATGAATTATTGGACTGAGAGGGATATTATGGAAAGTATTAATGTATTTGATAATGTTGTTAATAAATTATCTTCTGAGATCTTAACAGGATTTTCTCTGACTTTGTTGGTATATTACTATAAAAGTTTGTCCTTTTCAAAGTCTAATGACGCCATGGTAGATCTCTACAGAGCAAACTAATAAGTTCAGTTTTGAAAACTATATGTACTTGGTTGCATTATTATGATATGTTTTTTTTTTAAAGATTATATATTAAAACTATAAGTTAAAATGTAATGATTCAAGTTTTAAAGTCAAAGTAATATTGAATTAATATATTAATAAAGTCTTTAGATAATATTATGTAGAAGATTTTAAATCAGAATTTTAGATCAAATATCGTTGCCACTACGAAATTTTGACGTAATTTTTCAATATAATTTTGAAAAATGTCTCATCATTTTATAAATAACAAAAACATCATCTTCTTAAAAGATTTTGGTGATTTATTTATTAATTTAAAAATGGACTGAAATTGAATTCAACATCCTATTTTTTTATTTAGTGATAATGTGTCAAATGGATTTAAATTATTATTTTTAATAATTGAAGGATTTGACACATCATATAATGCTATTTTTATAGATGTGGTATTGAGTGTATGAGTTATCACCTCCTTGGGCTTAGAGTAAACGATTAAGGGGTATCCTTTTATGAAATCACTTAGGCAATGATTATGGCTTCATCTGTTAATGGGGTCAGATGTTTGCTATCAACAAGACTTGATTCTAAATAAAAATTTGTACATCCTTCAACTTCACCTATCGAACAACACATAAAAGCAATTGAACTAATTAGATATTGACAAAACTAATAAGACTACTTGACATCCTTTACTTCCTCACACAATAATTAGAAAGTAGGGCATGCTTTAAAAGTGTAAGGAAACAAAATGAATATCTTTCTTAAGTTAAAATTAGGTTTAATGGATATGACAAACAATACAATCCAATTAATCTAATCTAGAGTTGTGATAGACCATATGATATAACTTAAAAATGTAGAAATTAAAAGTGAAAGTACTTAGCTTATTTTGATCATAACTCAAAATTGCTTAATCTTGGAAGCATTGGAAAAGTAATGACAAAAATTGAGTTGCGTCATTCTCAAAATTTGCATGAGGTCAACTAAATGTCTATAATTTTCTTTAAATTTGTGGAAATGGCCTTTGAATATAGATTTGAACCTACTATCTATAAACTCTTGCACATTGAGACTCACTCAATGCTTATAGTTACAATATGAAATTAACATTGATAAACAACTTCAAGAGCTTTATAATTTCAAGGATCTTTTTACGAAAAGCCCTTAAATCCAGTTTAATGGTTTTAAAAAGAGTTGGAAGAAAACAATAAATAATGCAAGTGACACTAATTTGGCTACATGATGATGCTAGGTGATTAACACTTGATATATGATGGAGTGGAATGTGGTACAGTGGATATTAGAATGATCTAGTGTAAGAGATATGATTTCATCATGTGTTCATGCAAGAGTTGACATGGAAAGAAAATTAATATCTTATGAGTGGTTTTTGTGATAGGTCTATGTGGTGAGGTTATTTCAATGATAGTTATATTCTAGATGGTTGGTGGAAAAATGGAAGATTCTTGATGGATTTAGATGGCCTATGGTGATTCCTTTAAATACACAACCTAGACATATAGCCTACGCTAATATAAGACTCCTTTAAAAAATGAACATGTGTGCATATAAGTTTATTCTAGATAGAACCTATTAAAGGCATAAACATGTGTTTAAATTAGTTTATTCTAGGCGTTTCCCCTTAAGAACATAAACATATGTATACATTGTGTATTCAAGGGAAAAGTGTGATGGTATTCACTTTTCACCATTAAATTTTTCCCTCACCTTAGTATGCATGAAAATATACACAAGAAAGAACATTAGACTAAAAGAAAAGATAAGAACAATTACAAGAAAAATAGCAAGATCAATAATTTAGAGTCAACTTGTGAACTATACCTACATTTTTTTAGTACAAATATGTCCCCTTGATTTTTCATGTGTTCCATGAAGGGATGCACAAAAAATCAAGTAGAAAGATTAGATAAAAAATAAGCATCATAACATGATAATGATTTTATACAAATTTCACACAAGCATGATAAACCAACTATGAAGCATAGGGATCCAAATATTGTGATAATCACACAACTTGGTACAACAAGGTTATGGAGTAACATTAATGGAGATATTCTTATGTCCAAAGAAATACTTAAAATCTAGAAGCTTTTATAGAGAAGATATGACAAGGAGTATGTGATCTATTTCAACTATGCAATAAAGATCATACTTTATTTATCAATGGTGTATGATACATAGTTATAGAGAATATGGTAGGGAAAGTAAGTTTTCATGAATAGGAGGAAAAATTGTCTACCTAGTTTTCCATGGATCCTTTGGAATATGGCCATACTAGGCCAACTAGTCTAACTAGGTTGACTATTCTACAAAATGTATTATATTTATATGACTAGCTATCAACTAACATTAGAAATTGGATACCCTTGCAATTTCATGTTATGTTCTGGAGTCACTTTGGTGTTTTTCTTATCAGGCATGTTTCTAGGTCCATTTAGCCCTTGCCTTATCCTTTCTTTTCCTAGGCCACCAAGGCCTTTCCTCCCATGGTCCCATTTATAAAAATTAATGCTATAGATGCCATTCTTATGATTTACTTATGTTGACCTTTTCTATAGTTGAAACTATCTGAATGCTAGAGAAAAGTGTTATCATCTTGCCACAATTCATCATTTAGTAGCTATTTTGGATAATTTTACCACATGTTACCTACCTAGGTCAATGATAACCATATTGAAGTGAATTTATATAGATATATATCTCCCATATGTCCCTCCATTCTTCCCATATTAAACTATTTATCACTTATTTCATTCTCACTCTCAAGCCATCAAATTTACACTCTTACTAGCATTTCTAGCTTTATACCAACAATGTATAACATTGTGGTTTTCATGTGAGCATTCTATAAGTTAAAATGTAATGATTCAAGTTTTAAAGTCAAAGTAATATTGAATTAATATATTAATAAAGTCTTTAGATACAATTATGTGGAAGATTTTAAGTTAGAATTTTACATCAAATATTGTTGCCACTACAAAATATTAACGCAATTTTTTAATATAATTTTGAAAAATGTCTCATTTTTTTATAAATTACAAAAACATCATCTTCTTAAAATAGTTTGGTGCTTTATTTATTAATTTTAAAGTGGGCTAAAATTAAATTCAACATCCTATTTTGTATTTAGTGGTGATGTGTCAAATGAATTTAAAATATTATTTTTAATAATTGGAGGATTTGAAATATCATATAATGTTATTTTTATAGATGTGGTATTGAGTGTATGAATTATCACCTCCTTGGGCTTAGAGTCAATGATTAAAGGGTATCCCTTTTATCAAACTTCTTGGGGCATGATTATTCCCTCATCTATTAATGGGGTCAGATGTTTGCAATCAACAAGACTAGATCCTAAATAAACTCTTTGTGCATCCTTCAACTTCACCTATCAAACAATACATAAAAGCAATTAAACTAATTAGATATTGACAAAAATAATTAGACTACTTGACATCCTTTACTTCCCCACATAATAATTAGAAAGCAGGGTATACTTTAAAGTGTAAGGAAACAAAATGAATATCTTTCTTACTAAAATTAGGTTTAATGGATATGCCAAACAATACAATCCAATAAATCTAATTTAGAGTTGTGACAAATCATACAATAGAACTAATGTTGAACGCCCAAAATATTGAGAGGGGGGGTGAATCAGTATTCCTTTAAACCACTCAGACATTAGCCATCCAATTACCAAAATATATTTAATTGCAATAATGAATAAAAACATGAAACATCCAAAAAATCACATGACACATGAACACCAATATTTTTACATGGAAAACCAAAATGGGAAAAACCATGGTGAGGGTTAGCTCACAATATATTATATCTAGATATAGTATATTACAGAAATGCTCACTGTAGGTGGACTCACTGTCCAGTGGACTCACTGCCCATAGATAATAAGATAGAAGAAATAAGAGGTGGCTCACAGACTATTGAACTATTACAAATGCATCTACAATATGTTGGATTACAGTTCCAATGAAGTACAAAACAATATTTGCATTGATCTGGATCAAGGCTCTACTTTGCTTTGTATTTGCACACTTTACAACACAATTCAAACAACTCTAATCAAATTCGTATTATACACATGTAGGTGGAACACCATTCATGTCACTCTTTGCACATTACTCGCACCACACACCAAAACACTAAAATCAATCTCCTATATATATCCACATTAAGTATAACTTCAATTAGGTCGGCCTAATTAGAAGTAACACACAAAATTAAACTTGTCATCCTTAAAAAATTTCATCCACATCTTGCGCCTTAATTCAAAATTCAATTAACCTTAAAATAGGTTGGGATGGACCCTATATAGGTCTTATATAAGATTGTAACACATATTAATCCTTCAAACATGTTAAGTCAGCCCCAAATAAGACCTACACACAAAACTTCCATTTGTTTATCCAATTCATCATACGTGCACGACTCAAAACTCAATCTCACTTTGAATTCCCACTCAACCGACATTTGAAAGCTTATCTTTAACATCGCAAAACAAAATAATTATTTGTGAAGGAATGCAGAATCTCCCACACTAACACTCTGTACAAAAAACAACTGCAATATATAGAACTAAACTCTATTAATCATATCTTCCTAAATACTTCACTGAACAACTCAAACTCTTGGATTTAGATACATTTGATGATCATCAAAATACTATTAGAATTGTAGAGTGACTTCTTAATTTACGGTGGAGTGTGGACCCAAAAACTAACGCATTGAACCACTGTACTGGCATATTTGATACTTAGGCATTTTCCTTTGTAGCTATACTTTTCAAACCAACTTATCTTGTACAAAAGTCTTCAAAAATACCTCTAAATCATGATAGAACGATCCAAAACAATGTTGACATCAATGAAAACATTGAATTATGCAAAATGTACACACCATGCTACATACCATGCTCATGTTGCCTAACAACATCCTCAATGACAACCTTCCAATAATATCCCTCTTTACAACATCAATTCCAACAATCTCCCGATTTGTCATTGATGACAAAATTCTTACCAAAAAAATTCTCCAAAATAAACTTGCTTATCACAAATAAATTTTCGAATATCTCTCCCATGCTTACCAAAAAACTTGCTTTCCCCAAATAACTTTCTAAATATCTCCCCCCCTTTGACATCAATGGAAAAGGATGTGCAATTTTTTTTTGTATAATTCCCCTTAGATGTGCAAACAGAAATAATTGAAAGAATGTGATAACTCCCCCTTAGGAAGTTAAACCAAAAACCTCTATACCATATGCATATTTGCACAAAAACTTGAAAACTTGAAAAATACAAAAATTTCAACTCGAAGATGTTGAACCTTGGAGCTTTTGCAAGATGACTTGCCAAGTAGATTTACCTTCTTCCCAATGCTTCTTTGGTGCTGCAAGTATTTTTTATTATGACTCAAGCTTCACCAAGATTTACTTTCCTTCTTGTGGAGTACAGGGAGTAAGATTTATCTTTCAAGTCCTATATATACTGGCAAGGGAACTTGAGACAGGTATATACTTATTCTTCAACAAGTCCCTTAGCTTCTTAAATTGTTTGATTATTTCTTCTTTCCGGCTTTGCAGAGCAAAATATTTTTCATGTAAGTTCACTAAAGTGGTCCAGGTTTGATCATTTCTATCTTGTACTGAATCATAAGTGTTTGATGCACTGCTTATTTGTGTCTCAATTTCATTCATAGCATCCTTTATGCTTTGTGTGGAATCTGACCACTTCATGCAATACAAAAATAAGTTATTTTCTTCCTCTTCATAGGGTTGTACATCCTTCAAAGTTTCTTCTACTTTTTTATGTGTAGATGCACACTTCTCTATAATGTCCAATAATTTATTTTCTATAATCCATGCTTTAACTTATGTTTCAACTCAATCTTTTAGTCTAGAGGCATATTCCTTGAACGAATCAGTCAATAGCTTGAAGTTCTCCATTGTAGGCAGGGAGGAAACAATGTTTGTTCCAAGTGTCATCTCTTGCAATGTCTTTACATATTCATCTACTAACTCACTAATCTCATGCTCATGTTGAGCATCATCTATATGCCTATCTCCTTCCATATTTAGTTCTGGGGAACTAAGGTCAACCTTTAAATCTTCTTCATAGGTCACAATGATGCCAAATTCCTTTTTCCTTATAGCTTTCTTCTTGATTCTTCTTGTAGTTTTCTTTGTTTCTACCCTTATGGCATGGAATACTAGAGGGGATTTCTCCCTTACCAGAGTACTATCTGTGGATTTCCTCTTCTCACCAGCTGTAAGTAGAGATGTAGTAATTGATCTCCTAGAGCTACCAGGGGTTTCTTCTGCACTCATATCATCTCTAGCTCTTTCTTTGGCTACCCTAACTTTGTATTTTGAGATGCCAAGATATTTGGCATCTAAGTCTACCTCAGCATCAACCTATCTCTTCATTTGTCATTTCTTAAATTTCTAATAAACTTCCATTGTATTTTCTTTATAATTTCCATACCTTGGCCTGTTGGGATCTTTAGGACTGTTAAGTGGCACTTCTGCACAACCAATAGATTCTTCTTTTGACACTTCATATCTAATTTTCAGAACCCAAATGGTTTTAAGTTCAACTGCTTCTATTATGAAAAAATTAGTAGAGACTACAAAGGTAATGTCATTTATGTATTTCTTTACAACAATTCTTGGAATTCTCTATCTCATGTTCATTCTTCTTTGAAACATTGCAAAGAAGGCTACAAGGGCATCACTTTGAGCATTCATATCTCCAAGATTACTCATATAGTCTCCTATATGGTGTGCAACAAACTTTTCAGTTGACCAATTAACCTTTCCAACTATAGGAACTTCCTTCAAAAAGTAGAAAACCAAACATATCACCAATGTGCCATACCTGAATAAATGCTTTTTCTTCTTAATTTCCTTTAGGTTATCCATCAATTGTTGCCGAAGTAACTCACAAAGGTCATACTCAACATTATTCTCAATCATATCCATTGCCACATGAATTGCATTGGAAGAGATCAAATTGTCTCTATAAATCTTGTGTCCAATAACCATACCTGCATATTTGACTATTGAACTATTGATAGGGTTTACTACAATTTTCTCCATTATAACTTTGTTCTTCTCAAATTTCCAGACTGGAACCAGTTCAATGGACTAAAAAATAGTGATTTATCTAATTACTTCATTAGTAATCATGTGAGGGCCATCAATCCATATAAAATGATCATGAATTCTTCTTAAGGCCATTCTCAGTCATTATATTGTACTTTGGTTTTAAGGTGTGATCATCTCCAACTAACTCATCTATCCATAGATTCAAAAAATTTCCAGAGGAGTGTTCTTACAAATTCCCATGAATATAAGCCCTAATATCTTCAGTAGGTATAACCTCAAAAGGTATGTGTGAAAATGCACCTAAGAGATCATCTTCTAATACTTTGGTAGATTATCTTTTAAATTTGAGTTGCAGTCTCTGTGAAATTTCTACAACTTTCGGTGTTTCCATTGCATTAAAATTTCCTTCAAATGATAATTCCAAAAAAATAGAATATGTAGGGATTGCTAAATACCTTTTTCTCTGCTCGACGAAGTAGGGTTTTGAAATTCTACAACTTGGAGATGCTTTAGACTCTTCAACTTCAATTCTTGCTCCTTAATTCTTCTCCAAATGCATTTAATGAAATTAATTTTCCTTAGCAAACACGTTTTTAACTCTCCGATTTGACCTAGTTTTGCAATAAATGTTTCTAACCATAAAGGTAGTAACCCTAAAAACTATATGCATAGTCAACTTCTCAAGCTCTACAAGACTCTGCATTAGCATATTTCTTTTTGCAATCTTCTTCAATAGATCAAGCATTCCATTCTTCATGATATATCATTGTGCCAGGTCATGACACGTCATATAGGCAAGGGATTATTTTATTTTATTTATTTCTTCCCCTAAGCCAATGCCTAGGTTCAATTCTTGAAGGAATTATCTTCACCTGAGGGTGGTACAGATTCATTTGTAGTCTCTGATTCTTCATTTTTCTCAGTCTCCTCTTTATTTCTTCATATCCTTTCCATTTCCTTCTTTACTTCTACTAGATCAATATTTTTGATTGTTCATTATTCTTTATTGGATCATCCTTCCTTGTATTTTTGCTTCTATAGAGTTTAGCAATATGTCCAAGCCTACTACAATTTTTGCATATGACATTTCTTTCAGAATTATTCCTTCCGTTCATTCTAGATCTACATTGATTAGCTTTGCATCCAAATACATAGCATGTATAACAATAACCTTTGAAGGATTGAGTCATTCTACCATTGTTATATCCATTCATCATTTGAATTTTGCATTCACTTTCTCTATTTCCAAATCTTTTTCATGTAAAAAACTAACCTATAAAGGATGGAATATTTTGATTCATTCCACTTCTACATTATATTTCCCTATGTCCATATTCATTGCAAGAATAACATAAACCATTGAAAGATGGGTACCTTAATTTGGTTGTCTAATAGGGGATCTTCTAGCATTGCTTCTTTGATTCTAGAACTTGCCATTGTTCTTCTAGTCTTTAGTCTTTTCTGATTCATTGATCTTCTTTCCTGCATTAGGTGTCTAAGCTACTTTTGAGCTTTCTCCTTTTTCAAGTCCTAGATCACCTTTGTCTTTAGATGTTTTCTAATCAGCAATCAACTCATCAAGCATTGTAGAACTTGTCTTGAATTTTTCCTCGTGCATTCTTGCCTTCTCCAAAGTTGATCTTATATTTACCACTTCTTGTTCAAGCCTCATGCATTCATTAGCTTTTCTTTCCACCATTGCATTTAAACATTCCTCAATATTTTTCTTTTCTTCCACTTGCACTTTTAATCTAGTGAGATATTCATTTGCTTGCTTCAATTGTTCATTGACTTCCTTATGCCTTTCTTTGAACTTCTTGATATGCTCTCTCAGTTTTTTGATACATTCATTTGCCTCTTTCATATTTTCCTTTAGATGTTTGTTTTCACCTTCAACTTTGTTAAGATCTTCTAGAGCAACTTTGAATTCTCCATCTTTTTCAAGCATGCAATCTTCTTCTATATATCCAATAGTAGGAATTTCTTTCAGAGGAATAGGAAACTTTCTATCAACCATGTGTTTAGACTCCAAGATCTTCCCAAAGCGGTCAACCTCCTTCTAGGGATCCAAGCTTTGATACCAATTGTTAAACACTCGGAATACTAAGAGGGGGGTGAATCAGTATTCCTTTCAACGATTCATATATTAGCCATCCAATTACCAAAATATATTTAACTGCAAAAATGAATGAAAGCATGAAACATCCACAAAATCACATGACACATGAACATCGAGAATTTTATGTGGAAAACCCAAAATGGGAAAATCATGGTGAGGGTTAGCTCACAATATATTATATTCGAGTATACACTATAATACAAAATTGCCTACTATAGGTGGACTCACTGCCCACAAAGAATAAGATAGAAGAAATAAGAGGTGGCTCACAACCTATTGAATTGTTACAAATGCATCTACAATATGTTGGATTACAATTCCAATAAAGTACAAAACAATCTTTACATTGATTTGGATCAATGCTTTGCTTTGCTTTGTATTCGTACACTTTGCAATAAAATTCACACAACTCTAATAAAATTCACATTATAAACATGTAGGTGGAACATCATTCATGTCACTTTTTGCACACTACTTGCACCACACACACCAAAACACTTAAATCAATCTCCTATATGTTGGAAATATATGCATCAATCTCACAGGCTGAAACCTCTAAGAGAGGCAAGTCAGTGTGACATGCTTTGAGTTTGGCCGACTAGCAGCTTTGGATCTTGTGGTTTTTTATAGGTTGCCGAGACAATGATTAAGTCATGCCAAAGGAGCTTATCACTGTGACTTGTGATGGTCATTGTAACCCTATGCCGAGTGGAGATCTCTGGCCGATAGGCCATTCATATCGTATATCGGGGAGACCCTTGGCCGAAAGGCTTACTTCGGTGTGAAGTCCCAGCGATGAATGAAGTCTCGCCGACAGCGTTTCTTTTTGAAGCCTTCGAGGAGAGTCTTGGGTGTTCGATAAGAAGTCTTACCGATAGGAATGTCTCACCAACAGTATTCACTCGGGGTAACTCAAAGGTCTCGGGAAGAACTCTCAGCGACTAAGTGAAGTCTCGCTGAAGGTGGAGGCTTCGGTATGAAGTCTCAGCGACTGATGAAGGTCTCGCCGACGGAGATACACTTGGAGTCTTCACGGTGACAAAGACTTCGGTATGAAGTCTTAGCGATGGACAGAAGTCTTGCCGACTGTCGTTTGGTGCTCGGTATGATCTCTCAGTGAAAGACGATTGTCTCACCGAATGGAAAACTCACATCTATGTGACTTTGAAGCTTCGGTATGATGTTTCACCGATAGCAATAAGTCTTGGTGATAGGAATACATGTGATGATCGTCAGTATGAGATCTTGGTGACATGGCGAAGTCTGAGCAATAGCTCTCTGGACTCGATGTAACATCTTAGCGACATTGATGGTGAAGTCTTTGGGCATTGGGGAGACACTTCTTGTGTCTCACCAACATGCCAACATAGGTTGATCACTTTGACCAAGAGAAGACCATCCTACGTGGTGAGTCATTGGCCAATTAGAGAAGCCGAATGGGAACCGCTAGTAGTTGAACTGTTGCTGCTATTACTGAGAGGAAGCTCGACAAATAGGGGTGTCATGAATTTACTCAGAAGTTGTAGATGATGTCTGGTTCAATGGATCGACGGATTGGTGTGTGATTGTATGATCAGTGGATGAATTCTATTATGTGAAGACTATAACGTGAATGTTTTGTAACAAGGTTATTCATGGTGAATGTTGCTGTAAATTGACATCATAAAGATAAGTTAGATCTCTGTATGTAATCTTTATTACTGTAATACAAAGTGAATTCTCTTGGTGTGGTGGGTTTTTCTCCCCTAAGGGTTTTCCCACGTATATCTGGTGTTCATATGTGTATGTCTAAATTCTCTGTTTCTATTATCTCTCTCATGTGCATCTTAATTGGACTGTAATTGTAAAAATTTAAAAGTGTCTCTGCATTCTTCCCTAAGGTTTTGACGTTAGGAGACTTGCTTCTGCATCTAGCTTTCCTTACAAGTGGTATTAGAGCCTGGCCAGTTGTGTTATCCTTTTGGGTACGTTGGGTTTTTTGAGTTATTTCTATTCAGTGGGAGTCTTGTAGAAGTTTGTCAAATTTGAATTACAGATTGAGATGGCAAGCACATCAGGAAAGATTGAAATAGAGAAGTTCAATGGCAGCAATTTTGAGTTGTGGAAACTTAAGATGGAAGATCTATTGGTTGATCATGATCTGTGGCTTGCTGTGTCTAGAACTAAACCTACAAGCATGAAGCAAGAAGATTGGGACCTTGCAGATAGAAAGTCTAAGAGGCTGATAAGGCTCTATTTGGAAGACTTCGTTCTTCTCAATGTGCATGAAGAGAAGACTACATCTTCCTTGTGGAAGAGACTGGCATCTATTTATCAGGGGAAGTCTTTGGTGAATAAACTATTCCTGAGCAATAAGTTGTACACTTTGAGAATGCAGGAAGGAGGGTATGTTGCTGATCATTTGAACGCATTCAACATGCTGATTGCACAGTTAACATCTGTTGGTGTGAAGATTGATAAAGAGGATCACTGTATGCTAATATTGTGTTCTTTGCCAGATTCATGGGATCACTTGGTGATGGCTATTGGGAGTACAACATCCAGTTTCAAGATGGAAGATGTTGTTGCTTCTTTGTTATTAGAAGAGATGAGAAGGAAATCTTCTGAGATGGCGAAGGAGGCCCTTGCTGTTAGAGGAAGGTCAAAAGAGAAAGGCAAGAAGAAGGACAAGAAATCTAAATCAAAATCAAAGGGGAGATCAAAGTCTTCTGGAAAGAAGTCCAAGGTGAAGTGTTGGAAATGTGGGCAACTTGGTCATGTCTGAAAGGATTGTAAAGAGGAGAAGAAGAAGAAGAAGAAGAAGTATTCTTCTGACAATGATTCTTCTCATAGTGATGCAGACGCCTTCATTGCAGCTTTGGCTACATAGACATCAGATAATGTCTGGTTGATTGATTCTAGAGTGTCTTTCCACATGACATCTCATAGAGACTGGTTCATGAAGTATGAAGAATACGATGGTGGAAAGGTGTACTTGGCAAGTGATTCAACTTTGGAAATTGTTGGTTGTGGAAGAGTCATAATTCAATTCCCTGGTGGAAGAGTGAAGGGAATTAATAATGTAATGCATATACCAGGTCTGGCTCGAAACTTAATTTTCGTTAGTATGCTAAATGATATTGGAGTGCAAGTCACGTTCTCTGGAAATGGCTGCAAGATGACTAGAGGCTCAATGGTGCTAGCAACGGGTGCTTGTATTGTTACCTTGTACAAGCTGGATGCACACGTTGTTCAATGCAACAGTGTCTCTGTAAAGTCACAGAAAGCTACTCATTGAGGAAAAGAGGGAAATGTTCCTAATTGTGTAAACTCTATGGAAGTTAAACTTCCAGCAGAAAAGACTATGCTCTGGCATCATAGGCTAGGCCACATTGGTGAGAAAGGTATAAAAACCTTGAAGAATAAAAACCTGGTTGAGGGGCTTGAAGATTGTAATCTTGAATTTGAATTCTGTGAACATTGTATATATGGAAAACAACACCATGTTTCATTTTATTCTAGTCCTCATAAATCTTCAGGTTTGCTAGAATATATTCATTCTGATGTATTTGGTCCAGTGAATGTTCCTTCTTTGTCTAAGTCAAGGTACTATGTATCATTCATTGATGATTATTCGAGAAGAACATTTGTTTATTTTTTGAAAAGTAAATCAGAAGTGTTTAGTCAGTTTAAGGAATTTAAGAACCTTGTAGAAAGTGTTAGACTAGAAGAAAAATAAAATGTTTAAGGACTAATAATGGTGGTGAATTTTGTTCTGATGATTTTGAGAGGTATTGTAAATACCATGGGATTAAAAGACATAATACTACACCTTATACTCCACAGCAAAATGGAGTTGCAGAAAGGTTCAATAGGACAGTGATGGAGAGAGCACGAAGTATGCTGAGTAGTGTCAGCTTGGACGAGAAGTTCTAGGTTGAGGCTATTGCTACTACATGTTACTTGATTAATCATTCTCCAAATTTTTCTCTTGTTGAGAAAACACCTTTGGAAGCGTGGTCTGGTAAGAATCCCTCTTTAAGACATATACATGTTTTTGGTTGTGAGGCATATGCTCATGTGCCATATGATAAAAGATCTAAGTTGGAGGGGAACAAGGTTGTCAAATGTATTTTTATTGGTTATAGTGTTGGCATAAAAGGATACAAGCTTTGGAATCTTGATCTGAAGAAGGTTATATACAAGCAGTGTAATCTTTTAAGTGAGTTGAAGCCTTCTACCTTGGATCTGTCGAGAGACAAAGTCAAAATAATAAGGATGTAGTTGGAATTCCTCCTACACGAGATAAAGAGGAATTCAAAATTCAAAATGTACCTAAAATTGAGGAGAGCTCAAGTAGTTCTGAAAGTTATGAAGAAGAAGAAGAACCTCAGCCTTAGCAAGTGAGGAGGTCAACCCATGAAAAAAAACAACCTAATAGGTATGGGTTCTCTTTGGTAAATTCTACTTGTGCTATGCGCTTTAATTTCCTATGTGATGAGCACAGGACTATAAAGAAGGCATTTAAAATGTCGATTGAGACTCTTGGTTGGGAAACTATGAATGAAGAAGTAGCATCATTAGAAAATAATAATGATACAGGAGTTTGAATTATACCTAAAGGTAGAAAAGTATGGGCTGCAAATGGGTATTTAAAGGGGTGGTTTGAGTTAGGTGTGGAAAAATATAAAGAGGCGAGGGTTGGTTGTGAAGGTTATTCCGGTGGGAATTGATTATGGGGAATTTTTTCTCCAGTAGCTAAGCTGACATCTATCAGATTTATTTTGTCACTTGCAGTAATGTATGACTTAGAGGTCGAATAGATGGATGTGAAGACAACATTTCTTCATGGTGATCTTGAAGAATAAATCTATATGTCCCAGCCTGAGCACTTTGTTGAAAAAGGTAAAGAGAAACTGGATTGCAAGTTAAAGAAGTCTCTGTATGGGTTAAAGCAGTCACCTAGATTGTGGTACCAAAAATTTGATACTTTTGTATTGTCTTTGGGATTTGTGAGATCAAAATCTAATCATTGTGTCTATTATAAAGCTGAAAGTGATCAAGTTCTTATTATTGCTCTCTATGTTGATGATATGTTGTTCATAGGCAATAGTAAGTTGATGATTTTTGATCTTAAGTCTCAGTTGTCTGCTAAGTTCGAAATGAAAGATCTTGGTGCAGCAAGGTATATTCTGGGGATGGAGATAACTAGGGATAGGAATAGTAGAAGACTTTGGCTTAGTCAGAGTAAGTATATCGAGACTGTTCTAGAGAGATTTTGCATGAATGATTGCAAGCAGCTAGTTGTTCCAGTCTTGCAGGGAACGAAGCTATCCGTTGAAGAATGTCCAAAATCTCCTACTGAGATGGAGGAAATGACCAGTGTACCCTATGCTAGTGCGGTTGGCAGTCTTATGTATGCAATGGTCTGTACAAGGCCAAACATTTCCCAAGTAGTGGGAGTTCTTAGTCAGTTTATGGCTAATCCTGGAAGGACACATTGGGATGTTGTAAAGAGAGTTTTTAGATATTTGAAGGGAACTTCAGAGTTTTGCTTTGTGTTACCATGGGAACTTGGTTGAATCACAAGGACTCTCAGTATTCGAGGCTATGTGGATCTGATTGGGCAGGGGACATTGACAGCAGGAGGTCCACTAGTGGATATACTTTCATGTTGAATGGTGGTGGTACATTGAGTTGGATGAGTAAGCGATAGGTTATAGTCGCTTTTTCCACTACAGAGGCTGAATACATGGCAGCTACACATGCTTGTAAAGAAGCAGTTTGGTTAAAAAATTTGTGTTCTAACATTGGTTTTGATGCAGGGCAAATGACTATTTTTTGTGACAGTCAGAGTGCAATTTTTCTGGAAAAGAATCCTACTTTCCATGCCAGGACAAAACATATAGGTGTACAATACCACTTTGTACGAGATATGGTGGAGGATGGAAAGATTAGTTTGGAAAAATTTGATACTCTGGAGAATGTTGCAGATGCATTGACAAAGCCAGTGAGCACAGACAAGCTTAGGTGGTGTGCCAGTTCAATGGGCCTTAGTGCCCATGTTTTTCAGTAGTTTTGTTGTGCTCTGGAGGTGCCTGTGTCATCTTCATCAAGTGGGAGATTTTTGGAATATATGCCTCAATCTCACAGGCTTAAACCTCTAAGAGAGGCAAGTCGGTGTGACATGCTTTGGGTTTGGCCGACTAGCAGCTTTAGATCTTGTGGTTTTTTATAGGTCACTGAGAGAATGATTAAGTCATGCCGAAGGAGCTTATCACTGTTACTTGTGACAGTTGTTGTAACCCTATGCCGAGTGGAGATCTCTAGCCGACAAGCCATTCATATCGTATATCAGGGAGACCCTTGGCCGAAAGGCTTACTTCGGTGTGAAGTCCCAGCGACGAACAAAGTCTCGCTGACAGTGTTTCTTTTGAAGCCTTCGGGGAGAGTCTTGGGTGTTCGGTAAGAAGTCTTACCGATAGGAATGTCTCACCAACAGTATTCACTCGGGGTAACTCAAAGGTCTCGGGAAGAACTATCAGCGACTAAGTGAAGTCTTGCCTAAGGTGGAGGCTTCGGTATGAAGTCTTAGCGACTAATGAAGGTCTCGCCGACGGGGATACACTTGGAGTCTTCGTGGTGACACAAAGACTTTAGTATGAAGTCTTAGCGATGGACAGAAGTCTTGCCGGCTGTCGTTTGGTGCTCGGTATGATCTCTCAGTGAAAGACGATTGTCTCATTGAATGGAAAACTCACATGTGTGTGACTTTGAAGCTTTAGTATGATGTTTCACCGATAGCAATAAGTCTTGGCGATATCAATACATGTGATGGTCGTCAGTATGAGATCTTGGCGACATGGCAAAGTCTAAGCGATAGCTCTCTGGACTAGATGTAACATCTTGGCGATAAGGATGACTCTTGGCGACATTGATGGTGAAGTATTTGGGCATCGGGGAGACACTTCTTGTGTCTCACCAACATGCCAACATAGGTTGATTGCTTTGACTGAGAGAAGACCATCCTACATGGTGAGTCATTGGCCAATCAGAGAAGCCAAATGGGAATTGCTAGCAATTGAACCGTTGCGGTTGTTACTTAGAGGAAGCTCGACAGATAGGGGCGTCATGGATTTACTTAGAAGTTGTAGATGATGTCTGGTTCGATGGATCGACGAATTGGTGTGTGATTGTATGATCAGTGGATAAATTCTATTATGTGAAGACTGTAACATGAATGTTTTGTAACAAGGTTATTCATGGTGAATGTTGTTGTAAACTGACATCAGAAAGATAAGTCAGATCTTTGTATGTAATCTTTATTACTGTAATACAAAGTGACTTCTCTTGGTGTGGTGGGTTTTTCTCCCGTAAGGGTTTTCCCACGTATATCTGGTGTTCATATGTGTATGTCTAAATTCTCTATTTCTGTTATCTCTTTCATGTGCATCTTAATTAGACTATAATTGTAAAAATTTAAAAGTGTCTTTGCATTCTTCCCTGAGGTTTTGACGTTAGGAGAGTTGCTTCTGCATCTAGCTTTCCTTACACTATACATATCCATATCAAGTATAACTTCAATAAGGTCGGCCTAATCAGAAGTAGCACACAAAATTAAACTTTTCATCCTTAAAAAATTTCATCTACATCTTATGCCTTAATTCAACATTAAATTTACCTTAAGATTGGTCGGGATGGACCCAATATAGGTCTTACATAAGATTGTAACACATATTAGTCCTTCAAACATGTTAAGTCAGCCCCAAATAAGACCTAAACATGAAACTTCCATCTGTTTACCCAATTCATCATATGTGTGACTCAAAACTTGATCTCACTTTGAATTCCCACTAAATAGACATTTGAAAGCTTATCTTTAGCATTGCAACATGAAATAATTATCTGCGAAGGAATGCAGAATCTCCCACACTAACACTCTGTACAGAAAACAACTGCAATATATAGAACTGAACTTTGTCAACCATATCTTCCTAAATACTCCACTAAACAACTCAAACTCCTGGATTTAGATACATCTAATGATCATCAAAATATTATCAGAATCATAGAGTTAATTATCTATTTGTGATGGAGTGCACACCCAAAAATTGACACACTGAACTAGACTATACTAGAAAATTTGATACTCAAGCATTTTCCTTTGTAGCTATACTTTTTGGACCAACTTATCCTATACAAAATTCTTCAAAAATACCTCTAAATCATGATGGAATGATCCACAACAATGTTGAAATCAATGAAAACACTAGATCATGCAAAATGTACATACCATGCTCATGTTTCCAAACAACATCATCAATGACAACCTTCCAACAATCTCCCTCTTTACAACATCACTTCCAACAACTAAAAAATGTAGAAATTAGGAGTGGAAGTACTTAGCTTATTTTGATGATCAACAAAAGGATTATTTCCTTGTTCTTAGTTTGGAAGATTTGAACCAAGTTGTTTTATGAAGGAGAGTTGCCTCAAAATAGAAGTTTGTTAGTTTATGATCAGATTTGTTGCCAAAAGCATGGCTAGTTGAGTTGTTTGACCCCTACATTGTCATCAGTATGGTATTAGAGCTTAGAAAGGTTTGGGATAGAGAATTTTTTTGGTTTTGTATTGTGATTTGTGCAGGTTAAGAAGAACTTGGTTGTTTCCAAGAGACTAGGTTAAGGAAAAGAGGAAAGGACCTAGGTGAGGTAGAGAAAGTTGAGAGAAAGTGGAAGCAAGAAGAAGCTTGCTTGAAGAGAAAAGATGGAAGTGTTAAGAATACATTTGTAGGCAGAGGAAGAAAGGAAAAAGAGAAAGAGGCAAGATAAATTTGATTGAGATATAGCAACATTGAAGAAAGACATAAGAAGATTGGAATTTTAATTCCAAATGGAGATGGAGCAGTTGCTTAGAAGAGCATTTAGTTGGTACTTGACCACGAGGAGGAAAGTGGTATGGCCCATTCAGAAGATAGTCAAGAGGAGAAGAAGGAAAATGAAGAGAATAGAAGAAGAAGAGTTTCAAGATGCAGAAGAATAATTCAAGGATGAAGATAGTGCAGTCATTCCCAAGCATGAAGATGAAGGTGTAGTAGAGATAAAGGACCTGATTTCAGAGGGAGAAGATATTGAGTTGGTGTCAAGATTGGATGAAGAAATGATCAAGGATGAATTGCTTTTGGAGATTTGCAAAGAGTTGAAGAAAGATTGAGGTATTGTGGTGGCAATAGTGTATCATTTCTTTGTTATGCTAATATTTTGGACAAGAAACAAATTGCAAATCAAGATGTAGCAGTTTGAAGAGGGACAAAGGGAGATTGTAACACTTCAGGGCAAGAAGAAGCAAATTCCAGGTGGCAAGACAAAATGGAAGCAAGTTGGCATAGACCAACTCAAACCAAAAGTGAAGATGAAAGTTGTTACATGGCATAAAAGACTATAAGGAGGAGCATTGATGATCCAAGAGGACTTGGAAGGTTTTATTTGGTCGGTAGAATGGTGTAGGTGCACCCTAGCAAGCATATGCTTCCATAAGGAAACTTATAGATTTTGATTTAAAAATGATGATCTCATATTTTCATAAGGTCTAAATGACCATAATAAGCTTGTTTTAGGTCATTTATAGTTGTTTTGGAGTAATTGGGTCTAAAGTGTAAAAATTGCAAACGTTGCCTAATTGTTGTCATGTCAATATTTCAAAAGTGCAAAAAATGACAAATAGGGGAATATGAAAGGTTAGGTAGTTAAAGAGACAGTTTTTGGTGTTGGATTTGCTTTATAAAGGCATTTTGAAGCTTCAAACACTTCGAGGAAGGTTGAGGTATAGTTTAGGAGTGTGGAGATTAATGAAAAGTTTAGATTTTTTGTTATTTTCCTGCATTTTCATGGTTTTAGGCCATTGTACGGCCATATTTTGTGCTCAAAGCCTCTCCTCCATTGATAGTTAAATCCCTATGAATCTATTTTATTTTTCACTTGGTTTCATTTAAATCCATTAATATTTGTGAAAGATAATGGCAAATTAATCCAGGTGGGTAAAACCTTGAACTAGGGTAACCAGTGTGTATTAAAAATTGTGTTACTCAAAATTTCACCATTAAAATCACTTGAAAATTGGTCTATAGAGGTTTATGTATGTATTCTATCATATTATCAAGGTCTTAGAGTTTGTGGATATGGTTTTGGGCAGATTCCAAGAAGCCCTAGGTCTGTAAATGATGAATATAACTGGTAAATTTGTGTGCAGTGAGACTATATGAGTTTTGTTTGGGGTTATTTGAGTCCTTGTATAATTTTGTTTTCAAAATATGTTTAGGTGTATTGTGATTCCATTTCAAGGTAAATATTGGTGGATTGATAATAGTTTGAGCCCATCTAATTGACTGTCATGTTAAGACAGTTTGGGGGACAACCCTAATTAGGACAGTATGTGACACCCCTCCAATTTGTTATGTTTTCTTGACAACTCAGATACTTTGTTAGACTTTATTTTATGTTATTGTTATTCTATCACTGACAATGGAATGATGATAGACTATATTGATGTGATGACAC
The DNA here is from genome assembly GCA_007258455.2 of Sequoia sempervirens. NCBI lineage: Eukaryota > Viridiplantae > Streptophyta > Pinopsida > Cupressales > Cupressaceae > Sequoia > Sequoia sempervirens. The sequence goes on from VDFB02171394.1 coordinate 133,779, forward strand.
ATTATATGCATGGTGATTATGTTTAATATGCTTTATGTTTGCATAGATGCTTAGTTGTGATGACATTACTATATATGCTTATTGTAGTTTAATTGATATATTATCTCGTTAGTTGATGTGACATTGTATTGGTGAAGAGAACGGTATTGCATCACTCACTTGCGAGTGCCCTGTGATTTCCACGATTCTCTCTTCACGGTGTGTATCAATTACTATTTGTATACATGTACGACTCTTGCTTGTGTTGTAGGTTTACAGGTACAGGACAACGACTTCACCTGGTTTCACAGGTCTAAGCATGTCCACTACTCAATAGTAATATTGGGAGATAGTAACGGGCTACCTAGTCATACCTTTACCCTAGTACAGTGTGTTGTCAGTTTGAGTTTTGGTCTTAGCCTTATCATTGTTGTTTTGGGTATTTTATTATTGTGCAAGTTTAATTTGGTAGATTAAATGTGTATTTGATTTAAATATTTAATTAATTGAATTATTGTTGTGAAGGCTTTAGAATAAATAAATAAATAAATTTAATTTTAGTTATGTTATTAAAAACTTTTAATTATTAAATTATATGGGAATTAAATAAATAAGATTATTTAAATTTGTTGAAATATATTAATTGTTTTATTTTATTTTAAATGCATGAGGTTGGAAAATATCTGGGGTTGTTGAGGGAAAAGATATTTTGTTGGGATAACTGTGAGTTAGAAATTTGTTATCTTATTGTTGTAAATTGATTCTTGGAGGAAATATTGGGAAAAAAGGGAAGAAAGTTGTTTCACGGGAAGAGTTTTGGTTTTTTGTTGAAAATTGGTGAGGAATTTGTGGATCTCTCTGAGGATTTTATTTTAGAATCTTGCTGTAGAATTCTTGGCTGTGGTATTGTTGTGTTTTCTGGAAGTGGCAAATTTACTGGAGGAAGCTTTGGCAACATTGGCATTTTGAAGCTACAGAGAAGCTCGACAACAATTCTTGGGGCAATAGTTCTTCTAGAATAGGTTCCTTTATTGTTTTTGTGAATTTTGAATTGAAAGGTTGTTTATATTACTGTAATGCAATTTGGAAATGTTTAGGAAAAGATTTTCAATACTGTAGAAGCTCTTGTTTCTTTCTTTTAAAAGATTTTTGTGAAAGATGAACCTCTGTAGAAAACAATTTAAAAAAATCCTCTGTGTAAATTGATCATTTGAAATAGATTGATACAAAAAGAAATTATAGATCTCTATAGAAAAACATTCATTTTGTTATGATTTCCCAATTCCTTTTAATTATCTGGGAAAATGAAATCTCTAAGCTTTCCTGTAGAAAACTTCTTCTGTGTGATTTATTTGCTCAACTTGAACCAATTGGATTTCAATTATGTATATATATATATATATATATATATATATATATATATATATATATATATATATATATATATATATATACGTGCATATATTTATATATACGTATATATTAAAATATATATGTACATATACATATATATTATATATAAATATTGTGTTTTATTTAAAAACATTTAAAATTCCCTGTAGGAATTTTTATTGGGAAACGAAATCAAAAATCGTCGTACGGCAAATGCTGGATTGTGAAATGAAAAATAATAAAATGAATTTCATTTTTGGTTTGGTCGGGGGTGAAACCCTAGCCGCACCCACACTTGGGGTGCGCTGCTGTGAGCAATGCTCCCCACATCTATGTGGGGTAAGCACTGGCCACAGGCAGCGAACCCCCTGCGTGGGAATCATGTAGCAAGGGCTGCATCCCTGTGCATGCAAATGTTTATGTTTTGTTTTATTTATTGTATATGGGTTCGATAATGTATATATTTATATATGATATATATATTATATATAATATACATAATATATATAATATATGTATTATAATTCATATGTATATAATTTTATTTATTAAATAATATATATATATATATATTTAAATATAGTTATTTAAATTGTTTTATTAGAAGTTAGTAAATGATTTTTAAAAGAATATTAAATGATTAAGTGCATGCAAGCACCAGTTGTTATTTTATAATGAAGTGATTTTATTAGTAGGATTGAGATTTGTTTTTATCTATATTTGTGGATTTGGAAATTGAACTTTTGTTTTAATCGCTATGGATTTATTGAATGGAATTATGTTTAAAAGGTTTATTTTAAATATGCGATTTTGATTGATTTGGATTAAGGAAATCTGAATGATAGCATTTGTTAATTGCTTGAAGTTGTATTTATGAAAGCAAGTGTTTTCAAAGTGTTTTCAAACTGTGTACTAGGGGGAAAGTATTTGTTAATGTGGAAATCTAAGTCTTCCAGAGTGGTAATTGTGAAAGGGTTGTTGTAACTTTAGTTCACCCTTTGAGTTTTCTTGGGTAGTGCACGTATTGGGATTCAGTATTGGACATCCGTAGGGATGTGTTACCTTTTGAGGTGTGTTGATTATGTGTGGTCAGTTTTAGTGCACTATCTACCCTTGGGTGTGGTATGAGTTTATGTGTTGTCGATAGGGGAGTGGCTTTCAACGATGGTCGGGACACAAAGTGGTCCCAAGACAAATTGTGTGGGAGTCAGTTTAACTAGTGGAAATTAAATAACCTATTTTTAGGGGAATGGGTAGCTTAATACATTAAATTTTTAATTTAGCCTTGCTCATTGGCTCAAGGGCTTGTGTTAGAATTGAGATGAGTCGGGAAGGCCTAGAATGGCACGATCATTATCTTGTCTTCTTGAAAGAAAATTGATTTCGCTTTGGTGTGCATGTGGGGCCAGAGTTCATAAGAGGCTACTAGGATAACCCTAGAGGGGACCCGAGACCTAGGAAGATCTCCTTTGGATAACCAATGCAACCATTGTGATGACACTCCTATGACAACAATCGGTTTATTTGTATTTTGTTTATAATTGATTCAGTGATTCTGGAAGCAATGTGACCATTGTTCTTCTTTACCTGTACTGTGAGTATTTCAAATATGTCCTATGTCTAGAGGTAGTAGGATTGTCTTTTACTATCTCCTAGCACGGGGGTTGGGCCTACGGGTACCATATGGTTGGGTGGCGTGCGTCTTATATTGTTGAGTTCTCTTCCTGTTCGTGATGGCGGGATCTTCTTGTTCGAGGAGCTCGTGTGGTTCTCTGGAGTTGTTCTTCTCTTTCTTGATTGTAACTATGGATCATTATGTATAATTGTAGTATCTCATTTGTATCGAGGTGAACCTGTGATGTAATTGTAATAATATTTATGATCTATTCATTATTGGATTTAATGGTGTATTGGATGTTATGTGGTGTTGTATCTGTGGAAATATGTTTAATACATTTCTATGAGTTAGTTTTATTTTGAAATGGTTTAATGCTTTTATGTATGTTGGATCGTGGTTTGACTTTCATATGCTATGGTTGGTTTAATTTTATAAGTAATGGGTTTATATGTAGACGCGTTGCGTGGCCTAGAGGATGTATGTGGTTAGAGAGGATGTATGTGGTTAGAGTAGAGTACTTTACTCATCTTGTTTTCCTTTGTAAGAAAAAAATTTGTTGGGCTTCTATAGTGTTGCATCATCCTCTAGGTTGCGGGATGGGGTTTTACACTTGGTATCAAAGCCTAGGTTTAAACACTGGGTACTCTGGGTTAATGTTGGAACCATTAAGTTTTTGCGTAGGATTTAAGTTGCATATCTTGTCTTACACCTTGGTGTGTTTGTGCAGGATCATGCCACCTAGGAGAGGTCGAGGCCGTGGTCGTGGCCATGGAGGAAAACACGGGGGTAGTCAGCAGAACTCACCTCTGCATGTTTCTCATGATTCTGACTGTGAGGAGCAACATGCTTCTCAAAACATTCCGGGAGGCAGTATTCAGGATCTAGA
>VDFB02171394.1:137753-155940 GCA_007258455.2 Sequoia sempervirens
ATATATAAATATTGTGTTTTATTTAAAAACATTTAAAATTCCCTGTAGGAATTTTTATTGGGAAACGAAATCAAAAATCGTCGTACGGCAAATGCTGGATTGTGAAATGAAAAATAATAAAATGAATTTCATTTTTGGTTTGGTCGGGGGTGAAACCCTAGCCGCACCCACACTTGGGGTGCGCTGCTGTGAGCAATGCTCCCCACATCTATGTGGGGTAAGCACTGGCCACAGGCAGCGAACCCCCTGCGTGGGAATCATGTAGCAAGGGCTGCATCCCTGTGCATGCAAATGTTTATGTTTTGTTTTATTTATTGTATATGGGTTCGATAATGTATATATTTATATATGATATATATATTATATATAATATACATAATATATATAATATATGTATTATAATTCATATGTATATAATTTTATTTATTAAATAATATATATATATATATATTTAAATATAGTTATTTAAATTGTTTTATTAGAAGTTAGTAAATGATTTTTAAAAGAATATTAAATGATTAAGTGCATGCAAGCACCAGTTGTTATTTTATAATGAAGTGATTTTATTAGTAGGATTGAGATTTGTTTTTATCTATATTTGTGGATTTGGAAATTGAACTTTTGTTTTAATCGCTATGGATTTATTGAATGGAATTATGTTTAAAAGGTTTATTTTAAATATGCGATTTTGATTGATTTGGATTAAGGAAATCTGAATGATAGCATTTGTTAATTGCTTGAAGTTGTATTTATGAAAGCAAGTGTTTTCAAACTGTGTACTAGGGGGAAAGTATTTGTTAATGTGGAAATCTAAGTCTTCCAGAGTGGTAATTGTGAAAGGGTTGTTGTAACTTTAGTTCACCCTTTGAGTTTTCTTGGGTAGTGCACGTATTGGGATTCAGTATTGGACATCCGTAGGGATGTGTTACCTTTTGAGGTGTGTTGATTATGTGTGGTCAGTTTTAGTGCACTATCTACCCTTGGGTGTGGTATGAGTTTATGTGTTGTCGATAGGGGAGTGGCTTTCAACGATGGTCGGGACACAAAGTGGTCCCAAGACAAATTGTGTGGGAGTCAGTTTAACTAGTGGAAATTAAATAACCTATTTTTAGGGGAATGGGTAGCTTAATACATTAAATTTTTAATTTAGCCTTGCTCATTGGCTCAAGGGCTTGTGTTAGAATTGAGATGAGTCGGGAAGGCCTAGAATGGCACGATCATTATCTTGTCTTCTTGAAAGAAAATTGATTTCGCTTTGGTGTGCATGTGGGGCCAGAGTTCATAAGAGGCTACTAGGATAACCCTAGAGGGGACCCGAGACCTAGGAAGATCTCCTTTGGATAACCAATGCAACCATTGTGATGACACTCCTATGACAACAATCGGTTTATTTGTATTTTGTTTATAATTGATTCAGTGATTCTGGAAGCAATGTGACCATTGTTCTTCTTTACCTGTACTGTGAGTATTTCAAATATGTCCTATGTCTAGAGGTAGTAGGATTGTCTTTTACTATCTCCTAGCACGGGGGTTGGGCCTACGGGTACCATATGGTTGGGTGGCGTGCGTCTTATATTGTTGAGTTCTCTTCCTGTTCGTGATGGCGGGATCTTCTTGTTCGAGGAGCTCGTGTGGTTCTCTGGAGTTGTTCTTCTCTTTCTTGATTGTAACTATGGATCATTATGTATAATTGTAGTATCTCATTTGTATCGAGGTGAACCTGTGATGTAATTGTAATAATATTTATGATCTATTCATTATTGGATTTAATGGTGTATTGGATGTTATGTGGTGTTGTATCTGTGGAAATATGTTTAATACATTTCTATGAGTTAGTTTTATTTTGAAATGGTTTAATGCTTTTATGTATGTTGGATCGTGGTTTGACTTTCATATGCTATGGTTGGTTTAATTTTATAAGTAATGGGTTTATATGTAGACGCGTTGCGTGGCCTAGAGGATGTATGTGGTTAGAGAGGATGTATGTGGTTAGAGTAGAGTACTTTACTCATCTTGTTTTCCTTTGTAAGAAAAAAATTTGTTGGGCTTCTATAGTGTTGCATCATCCTCTAGGTTGCGGGATGGGGTTTTACACTTGGTATCAAAGCCTAGGTTTAAACACTGGGTACTCTGGGTTAATGTTGGAACCATTAAGTTTTTGCGTAGGATTTAAGTTGCATATCTTGTCTTACACCTTGGTGTGTTTGTGCAGGATCATGCCACCTAGGAGAGGTCGAGGCCGTGGTCGTGGCCATGGAGGAAAACACGGGGGTAGTCAGCAGAACTCACCTCTGCATGTTTCTCATGATTCTGACTGTGAGGAGCAACATGCTTCTCAAAACATTCCGGGAGGCAGTATTCAGGATCTAGATCGACTAGGGATCGAGGGCGCATAGTTGTGTCAGTTATTGGAGGAGACTCTTTCCCGTCTTGGGCCAAGGTAGGAGGTAGATCAAATTGTTGTTAGAGAGAGGGATGTACCAGCTCAATCACATGTAGTTGTAGCTGCACATATGAGGGATTTACTTAGGGCTTGACCCCCCATATTTGATGGATCATGTAGTGGCTTAGAGGCGGAGACCTAGCTGATTGACCTAAACGGATGCTTTGCTATGCACCCATATGGTAGCAATACTAGAGCCAGATGTACGATTATGCACCTGAGAGGATTTCCTCCACATGGTGGAGATTGGAGGAGAAAAAGCTCCATATTGATATCGGTACCATATCTTGGGAGATGTTTCTTGAGAGGTTCCATGCCAGATTTCTCTCAGATCATTGGCGACAGTGTCATGGGGATGAGTTCCATACTCTACAACAGATGACTATGTCAGTGGAGTTGTACGAGCGTCATTTTTGTGAGCTCAAACAGTATGCAGGCATAGGTGACGATGAGGGAATGTTGGTGCAACACTTTCTTAGGGGCTTAAATGCCTGAATCAGTGGAGGTGTGCGGGTTTTCAAACCCAAGACCATGGAGGCGGTGGTAGATAAGGCCAGACTTATTGAGGAGAATTTGGCGATGGCCTTAGGTGGTCATGTTGGAGTACAGGTGGGAAACACTTTAGTCGTAGGGACTAGTGCACGTAGTGGATAGTTGCAGGGAGCTAGACCACCCAGGGCACAACAAACACCAACACAAAGTGGACAGTACCAGAACTCTCAAGGAAAATGAAAGGATTTTCCACCTAGATAGAATGATAGATATCTGACAGGGGGTGATCAGAATTGGAGGCATGTTAAATGCTTCAGTAATGCATAGCCAACGTAGAGTTCTCAGTCTACCTTTAGGGGTAGTGTTCAGCAGTCCAGTGCACCTTTTGGTGGTAGGGGCTATGGTAGAGGTACCAGGTGTTTTGCTTGTGGCCAACATGGTCACATAGCTCGGTAGTGTCCCAATAAGGGCACGCCAGGATATACATAGAGGCCACTGGCTTCAGAGCGAACTATAGGGGATGCAGATAGAGGACACCGTGTATTTGTTGCGGTTGATAGCCGCTAGGTTGATCACTAGAGTACAATGGTGGAGACTACAAGTATGTTGTAGGGTAACTGAGTTACCATATTGTTGGATTTAGAAGCTTCTGACTCATTTATTTCATCATCCATTGTGGCACGTGATAGACTGGGAGCAGTGAGGCAAGAGGGTAAGTGGCAGGTTGAGTTAGCATCTAGTGCTAGGGTTGCAGTACATTCCTTTGTACCGAATTGTAGACTGGAGATTGGTTCTTTCCACACCATTGTAAATCTTCATGTTATACCATTAGGTTCTTATGATATAGTGCTAGGGATGGATTGGCTTGATGCTCACAGGGCCATGATTGATTGTCAATGCAAGTTGATAGAATGCATTGATGCATCAGGCAGTGAGGTAGAGTTAGTAGGGGTCCAGAGGCCTATATCTCTAAGAATGATCTTAGCTATGCAGTTGAGGTGTGTTTGACAGGGGTGCCATTTATTTTTTGTTATAGTAGATGATTCGGAGATGGGGGATAGAGAGGAGAAGTTGTCCATAGATAGCCACCCCATACTATAGCAGTATGCGGATGTCTTTCCAGAGGATATTCCAGGGATGCCACCTCAGCGTGACATAGACTTCAAGGTGGATCTTTTACCTAGTTTTGAACCCATTTCATGAACACCTTACCGCATGATGACTCAGGAGCTTAAGGAGCTCCGCTTACAGCTTGAGGAGTTGTTGGACAAGAGGTTCATTCGCCCTAGTGTATCACCTTGGGGAGCACCAGTGATCTTTGTGAAGAAGAAGGATGGATCTCTTCGTCTTTGCATATATTACCAATAGTTAAATAAGGTCACCATCAGGAATCGATACCCTCTACCCAGGATTGATGACTTGTTTGATCAGGTCAAAGGTGCAACAATTTTTTCTAAGATTGATCTTAAGTCAAGATACCATCAGTTGCAGATTGTAGAGGCTGATATTCATAAGACAATGTTTTGCACACAATACGACCACTATGAGTTCATAGTGGTACCGTTCAGGTTGATGAATGCGCCATCAGTATTCATGAGCCTAATGCACAAAGTTTTTCACATGTACCTAGATAGGTTTGTAGTGGTATTCCTTGATGACATTTTGATTTATTCTAGGACTGTTGAGGAGCATGAGGAACATTTGAGGTAGGTATTGCAGTGTTTGAGGGATAATAAGTTGTATGCCAACTTGTCTAAGTGTGAGTTCTTAAAAACTAATTTCAAATACCTTGGTCATGTTATATCAAGAAATGGAATTGCAATGGATCTTGCAAAGATCTAGGCAATCATGAATTGGCCTACACCCACGAATGTGGCAAAGATACGTAGCTTTATGGGGCTAGCAGGTTACTACAGATGTTTTGTTCAGGACTTTTCTAGGGTAGGACACCCTATTACTTCTCTTTAGAGGAAAGAGAGGAAGTTCGATTGGTCAGAGCAGAGCGAGGCTGCATTTTAGATATTAAAGGAGAGGTTGACTAGCGCACTGATCCTTGTATTACCCAATCCTACAGGGGACTTTGTTATATGTGTTGATGCTTCTTTAGAGGGGTTAGGAGCGGCATTGATGTAGGATGGTTGAGTCATTGTGTATGAGTTGTGCAAGCTCAAATATCATGAGTTGAACTACCCTACGCATGATCTTGAGTTAGCTACAGTAGTACATGCTTTGACTTGATGGAGGCATTTTCTATTGGGGCACCATTTTGAGTTACACAATGACCATTGGAGTCTACAGTATATCTTTACACAACCTAACCTTAATGCTAGGTAAAGGCAATGGATGGAGTTTCTCTATGAGTACGATTTTGAGGTGAAGTACATCTAGGGAAAGGAGAATGTAGTGGCCGACGCTCTCAGTAGACAGAGGCATGAACTGTTTGAGATGACTCTTACTATGGATTTGAGGAGTTGGATTCTTACCGCACTTCCTACAGATAGCAGGTATTAGGAGGTAAGGTCTGAGATTGAGTCAGGCAGGACTTTGGATGACAAGTACTCAGGATATTCTTTGGAGATAGATGGGTTATTGAGATACATGGGACGTATATTTTTTCCATCTTCAGAAGGGCTTCATACCTTGATTTTGACATAGGCACATCAAACACCTTACTCAGCTCACCCTGGAGTGAAGAAGATGTATGTCGATCTGCGACCACTTCATTTATGAGCAGGTATGAAGTGGGATATAGCCAATTATGTATCATGGTGTTTGGAGTGTCAGTGATTTAAGGTTGAACACCAACATCCGGTTGGTCTTCTATAGCCTCATTTGGTTCCTGAGTGGAAATGGGACATCATTTCATTGGATTTCATTGTTGGTTTACCCAACTCTTGGCGATGACACGATGCGATTATGGTGATGGTAGATAGGTTGACGAAGGTGGCACACTTCTCACCTATCCATTCCTCCTATAACACTACATCAGTTGATAGAGTGTTCATGGAGGACATTGTGAGGTTGCATGGTATTCCGCGTCGGATTATTTCTGATAGGGATCCTGTGTTTACTTCGGCTCTTTGGACATCATTATTGCATGCTATGGGGACACAGTTGAACTTCAATTCAACGTATCACCTAGAGACAGATGGAAAAATTGAGAGGGTCAATCAGATCCTTGAAGATATGCTTCACATGTATGTTATGGACCAGCAAACACAATGGGAGGATTATCTCTATCTTGTAGAGTTTGCTTATAACAAGGGGTTTTAGAGTTCTATTTGCATGGCACCTTTTCAGACCTTGTATGGATAGTCGTGTCGGACTCCATTGAGTTGGGATAGGTTGGAGGACAAGATTTTATTGGGTCCAGATATGTTACAGGATATGGAGCAATAGGTGGTTCAGATCAGAAAGCATTTAGTAGCTGCATAGGATAGACATAAGAAGTACGCGGATGCACACCGTGTGGATTGCCAATTTGTTGTAGGTGACCAAGTTTTCTTGCGAGTGCAACCGAGGAAGAGTCTAATCCGTTAAGGAAAGGGTTCCAAGCTCACACCTCATTTTTTTGGGCCTTTTGAGATTCTAGAGAAGATTGGGCTAGTTGCTTACCACCTTGCTTTACCACCCAGTATCTCGAGTATCCACAATGTGTTCCATGGTTCTATATTTAGACCTTATCATGTAGATATTTCTCATATCCTTGATTGGAATACTTTATTGGTAGAGGACTGGAAGCTAGCTTTGGAGCTGTGGCCGTTACCCAGCATAGGAGACTCGCCCTCAAGGGTCAAGATATTGAGCAAGTGAGGGTCCAGTTGGATCCTAGAGATGACACTTCTGCTACATGGGAAGATGCTACCAGGATGAGGGAACTCTACCCTTACTTGTTTGCAGGCTTCCAAGAGTATGCTTGATCCTAGGGGGGAGGATGTGACACCCCTCTGATTTGTTATGTTTTCTTGACATCTCAGATACTTTGTTAGACTTTATTTTATGTTATTGTTATTCTATCGCTGACAGTGGAGCAATGATAGACTATATTGATGTGATGACACATTATATGCATGGTGATTATGTTTAATATGCTTTATGTTCGAATAGATGTTTAGTTGTGATGACATTGCTATATATTCTTATTGTAGTTTAATTGATATATTATCTCGTCAGTTGATGTGACATTGTATTGGTGAAGAGAACGATATTGCATCACTCACTTGCGAGTGCCCTGTGATTTCCGCAATTCTCTCTTCACGGTGTGTATCAATTACTATCAGTATACATGTACAACTCTTGCTTGTGTTGTAGGTTTGCAGGTACAAGACAACGTCTTCACCTGATTTCACTAGTCTAAGTGTGTCCACTACTCAACAGTAATATTGGGAGATAGTAATGGGCTACCTAGTCATACCTTTACCCTAGTACCGTGTGTCATTAGTTGAGTTTTGGTCTTAGCCTTATCATTGTTGTTTTGGGTATATTATTATTGTGCAAGTTTAATTTGGTAGATTAAATGTGTATTTGATTTAAATATTTAATTAATTGAATTATTGTTGTGAAGGCTTTAAAATAAATAAATAATTTAATTTAATTTAGTTATGTTATTAAAAACTTTTAATTATTAAATTATATAGGAATTAAATAAATAAGATTATTTAAATTTGTTGAAATATATTAATTGTTTTATTTTATTTTAAATGCATGAGATTGGAAAATATGTGGGGTTGTTGAGGGAAAAGATATTTTTTTGGGATAACTATGAGTTAGAAATTTGTTATCTTATTGTTGTAAATTGATTCTCAGAGGAAATATTGGAAAAAGGGAAGGAAGTTGTTTCAACGGGAAGAGTTTTGTTTTTGGTTGAAAATTGGTGAGGAATTTGTGGATCTCTCTGAGGATTTTATTTTAGAATCTTGCTGTAGAATTCTTGGCTATGGTATTGTTGTTTTTTCTGGAAGTGGCAAATTTACTGGAGGAAGCTTTGGAAACATTGGGATTTTGAAGCTACAGAGAAGCTCGGCAACAATTCTTGGGGCAACAGTTCTTCTGGAACAAGTTCCTTTATTGTTTTTGTGAATTTTGAACTGAAAGTTGTTTATATTACTGTAATGCAATTTGGAAATGTTTAGGAAAAAAATTTAATACTATAGAAGCTCTTGTTTCTTTCTTTTAAAAGATTGTCATGAAAGTTGAACCTCTGTGGAAAACAATTTAAAAAAAATCCTCTGTGTAAATTGATCATTTGAAATAGATTGATACAAAAGAAAATTATAGATCTCTGTAGAAAAAAAAAATCATTTTGTTATGATTTTCCAATTCCTTTTAATTATCTGGGAAAATGAAATCTCTAAGCTTTCATGTAGAAAACTTCTTCTGTGTAATTTATTTGCTCAACTTAAACCAGTGATTGGATTAATTACATATAAATATAAATATATATGCATATATATGCATATATATATTATATAAAATATTTTGTTTTATTTAAAAACATGTAAAATTCCTTGTAGGAATTTTTATTCGGAAACAAAATAAAAAATCGTTGTACGACGAATGCTGGACTATGAAATGAAAAAATAATAAAATGAATTTCATTTTTCGTTTAGGCGGAGGTGAAACCCTAGCCGCACCCACACCTGGGGTGCGCTATTGTGAGCAGTGCTCCCCACATCTGTGTGGGGTAAGCGCTACCCATGGGAAGCGAACCCCCTATGTGGGAATGACGTGGCTAGGGGTGCGTCCTTGTGCGTGCGAATGTTTATGTTTTGTTTTATTTATTATATATGGGTTCGATAATGTATATATTTATATATGATATATATATTATATATATATATATGTATTATAAGTCATATGTATAGAATTTTATTTATTAAATAATATATATATATATTTAAATATAGTTATTTAAATTGTTTTATTAGAAGTTAGTAAATATTTTTTAAAAGAATATTAAATGTTTAAATGCATGCAAGCACCAGTTGTTATTTTATAATGAAGTGATTTTATTAGTAAGATTGAGATTTTTTTTATCTGTATTTGTGGATTTGGAAACTGAACTTTTGTTTTAATCGCTATGAATTTATTGAATGGAATTATGTTTAAAAGGTTTATTTTAAATATGCGATTTTGATTGATTTGGATTTAGGAAATCCAAATGATAGCATTTGTTAATTGCTTGAAGTTGTATTTATGAAAGCAAGTGTTTTGTAATTGTGTACTAGGGGGAAAGTATTTGTTAGTGTGAAATGTAAGTCTTCCATAGTGGTAATTGTGAAAGGGTTGTTGTAACTTTAGTTCACCCTTTGAGTTTTCTTGGGTAGTGCATGTATTGGGATTCAGTATTGGACATCCGTAGGGATGTGTTACCTTTTGAGGTGTGTTGATTATGTGTGGTTGGTTTTAGTGCACTATCTACCCTTAGGTGTGGTATGAGTTTATGTGTTGTCGATAGGGGAGTGGCTTTCAATGAGGGCCGGGACACAAAGTGGTCCAAGGAAAAATTTTGTGGGAGTCAATTTAACTAGTGGAAATTAAATAACCTATTTTTAGGGGAATTGGTAGCTTACTACATTAACTTTGTAGTTTAGCCTCGCTCATTGGCTCAAGGGCTTGTGTTAGACTTAAGATGAGTCAGGAAGGCCTGGAATGGCATGATCATTATCTTGTCTTCTCAAAAGATAATCGATTCCACTCTGGTGTGCATGTGGGGCCAGAGTTCATAAGAGGTTACCAGGATAACCCTAGAGGGGGATCGGGACCTAGAAAGATCTCCTTTGGATAACCAATGCAACCATTGTGATGACACGTCTATGACAACAACTGATTTATTTTTATTGTTTTTATAATTGATTCAATGATTCTAGAAGCAATGTGACCATTGTTCTTGTTTACCTATGCTATGAGTATTTCGGATATGGCCTGTGTCTAGAGGTAGTAGGATTGTCTTTTACTATCTCCTAGCATGGGGCTGGGCCTATAGGTACCATATGGTTGGGTGGCGTGCATCTTATACTGTTGAGTTCTCTTCCTGTTCGTGATGGTGTGATCTTCTTGTTCGAGGAGCTCTTGTGGTTCTCTGGAGTTGTTCTTCTCTTTCTTCATTGTAACTATGGATCATTATGTATAATTGTAGTACCTCATTTGTATCGAGGTGAACCTTTGTGATGTAATTGTAATAATATTTATGATCTATTCATTATTGTATTTAATGGTGTATTGGAATATATGTGGTGTTGTATCTGTGGAAATATGTTCAATACATTTCTATGAGTTAGTTTTATTTTGAAATGGTTTAATGCTTTGATGTATGTTGGATCGTGGTTTGACTTTCACATGCTATGGTTGGTTTAATTTTATAAGTAATGGGTTTACATGTAGACACATTGCATGGCCTAGAGGATGTATGTGGTTAGAGTAGAGTACTTTACTCATCTTGTTTTACTTTTTAAGAAAAAAATTGCTATGCTTCCATAGTGAAGTTGCATCGGCCTGTGCTGTGGGATGGGTTTTACAATCATATTGACAACTAGTTAGAATGAAAGGTATTATGTTAATAGAAAAAGAATAAATTTTGCTTGATGGATTTCAAGTTATGTAGATAAATAAATATGAAGATAGAGTCATTTATAATTAGAAAATTGAAGGGATGGGTTGAATAAATGAAATATATTATCTTTTGAATGGGGACTTCGTTCTTAATTATTTTATAGTTGGATTGATGGTAAATGTTGATTTTATGTTGCAATGTTTATTTGTTTACTTATAATAAGTAATGTGTTGATTATTTGAAAATTAGAATAGTTGATATCATAGTAAATTACCAGTTATTATGAAAATGGTTTATAAAGTGAAGTCAATGGTTATTAAACTTAATGAGTTTTAGGAAATCAAAGAATAAGGCCTCTCATGGATGTTTTGGTTGTTGATTGAGTATTGTGTTTAGTTGATATTGAGTTGAGTTTTGGGTTTTAAGGGAGTTCTTGTGCAAAATTGTTATGGTAATCTTCTAGAGGTTAGAGGGGAAATATGGGTTTTACTTGCATGAGTTGGTGTGGGGGCTAGGGATTAGGTGAGGTTGCCAGGGTAACCTAGGATGGGGGCCGACAACCTAGGAAGATCCACATTGGGTAACCCATATCAAGTTTATTGTTGGATTTCATGATGAGTCTTTGTGAAAACTTGATTCTATATTGATTTATATGGGTTTAAGACTTGCACTATGGAAATTGTTTTACTATGAAGATCTTGTGGGAGGTGTTGCATGCCTCATTTTATTATGATATTTATATTTTATTCTAGTTGTTGCACAAAACAAGTTATCAGTTACGACATACACCTATGTCCAAATTATAATTACTTTGACTTAAAAAAATAATTTTAAAATGCAACAAAAAAATATGAAAAAATATCCATGAACTAGATATTAATGTTACAAATATTTTTTTAAATTATAATTTGACCCTTTCAATAAAAAAACTTATGCATTACGACATAAACATCAATTTTTAAAAATGTTGTTTACGATAAAAAATAAGTTACTAAAAGTTACTAAAAAAAATCACAATTTATTTCTAAATTTATAAAAATATATATTTAGAATCTACACACAAATCCTCACAAATCATTAATTCACATCTATAGAGAAGGGTGATTTTCTACTCATGAGTTCTCTTTATTTAGAGAGGCTCACGGGGTGAACTTCCCTAAACTACCTCTAGGAACAGCATGAAAGTTCTAGAATCCGAAAGAGCAGGTCACAGAGATTTTATGGACAGACTGACGAGCTCTTAGCCAAAGGATGATAGTGTATAATACGAATGACAATGTGGCGCGCTAGCATCTCGTACATACCAGAGAATGAGAATGTCTCATAAAATAGCTAAATGACTACTTCTACTCTAATTATTGAGAACTTACAGAATGCAATAGAACTACAATAAAACGAAGTATAACTAATAAAGATAATAAGAAGAAAGGAAATGCTTACAACCACGTGAGTGATGATTCCTCCAACAAGTGAATGTCTTCAAAACCTGCATCTATAAGATGTTTGGAGAAAGTGTTGGGGTTGTATAGGGGTTTTCCTCAGTCAAACCCCCATTTTGGTGTTCCCACCTCCACGGACAGCCAAATAGAAAGAGAGAGAAGAGAATCAAAATAGAAAAAGCGTGGTGAAAGAAAAAACCGCTCAGGAGTAGAACCCGCACCACCAAGTATGAGTGATCAAAGCAAACCCGGCTCAAAGAAGAGAACCCGTATCACAAAAGAGGTGATAAAAATAATCCCTGATCAACGAGAACCTGTATCATGAAGTAAGGATACAAATAAAGGGGATATGGAATCCTAGGATGCTGACAAGCATGAAAGAGGGGAGATGAAGTTGCAAGAGCCAAAGGAGCTGCAAAGAGAGAAGTCAAGAGAGCTTGAAGCTGTTGTAACAAGCTATATGGAGTTGTGCAAAAAAAATAGCAAGATGGAAGAATGTTTGAGAGAGGAGCCAAGAAGTAGAAGAAGCTAGAAGTAGAAGAGAGTTGCAAATGAAGTGAAAAGATGAATTTTAAGGGGGGAAAAGAAGCTTCTCGAGCC
This sequence comes from Sequoia sempervirens, assembly GCA_007258455.2. Classification (NCBI taxonomy): domain Eukaryota; kingdom Viridiplantae; phylum Streptophyta; class Pinopsida; order Cupressales; family Cupressaceae; genus Sequoia; species Sequoia sempervirens. The sequence goes on from VDFB02171394.1 coordinate 150,280, forward strand.
GTTCCAAGGCATCTCGGGCCGTTACCACTAACCAAAGGAGGTGATAAGTCAAAAACATGCACGAAAATAGTCGTTTGAACGTTGAAATGTTGTAGGATGCTAACGTAGTGTGCATACGTCCACACGGCGCGCTAGTGTTTGGACATGCCATGCTACAAAACGATGAGAAAGAGAAAAGCCCAAAGTTTGATGTAAAGCTGATGTGCGAAGGGTAGCTATGAAAATGGGTTTTTGAGCATCCTAAGAGGGAAAAAGGTTGATGCAGGGGCTAAAATGAGCCTATACAAATGCTAAGGGAGTGGACACTAAAGCGGATGCAAGAATGTATGTGAAATTGCAAGGGGTGCAATTTTACGACTATACATTTTTCCCCCACTTTAGCGGGCATATGAATCTACATTAATATGCACACTAAAGGAAATCTACTTAACATAAATAACATCATATGCCAAAAGGAAACTGTAGAGGAAGCAAATAACTCTTTGAACCATGGAAGCATACCCCCAGGCTGAAGACCCACAAAATAAATGCATTAGACAAGAAAAACCTGCACTAGACAACAATCTTAGAATGTAAAAAGCTAAAGGATTCGAGTCAGCATAGTGAAAGAGACCTTGATGTGGAAGGTTTTCTCAGTACTATGCGTCGTCCCCAAATTAACGCATGGAAGAATTATAAAATGAAGAGAGGAAGGGTATATATACGGGATAAAGAAGATGCAGATCTTTGATCCGATATATACAAAAGAGAGGAGAAGAGAGAATTTAAGAATGTAAGCACCTCACAGGCCAGCAGACCTACAAGGAAGGTGTCGTCCAAGATCTCTCACATGAAGGAAATCAAGAAAAGCATATTATAGGCCCGTAGACCTACAAGGAAGGTATCCTCCAAGATCTCTCACATGAAGGAAACCGAGAAAAGTGCCTTACAGACCTGCAAACCTACAAGGAAGGTGTCCTCCAAGATCTCTTGTATGAAGGAAACCAAGAAAAGCATCTTATAGGCCTGTAGAACTACAAGGAAGGTATCCTCCACGATCTCTCACATGAAGGAAACTAAAAAAAGTACCTTACATACCCAGAGACATGCAAGGAAGCGTCCCCCAAGATCTCTCACATGGAGGAAGCTGGGAAAGCACCCTACAGACCCGTAGACTTGCAGGGAAGGTGTCCTTCAAGATCTCTCACATGAAGGAAACCCAAGAAATCACCCTACAGACTTGTAGACCTATAGGGAAGGTATCCCCCAAGATCTCTCACATGGAGGAAACCCAAAGAAAGTGCCCTACAAATCCGCATACCTGTAGGTGAGCAACCCTCAAGATCTCTTGCATGGAGGAAGCTCAAAGGAAGCACCCTAAAGACTTGGAGATCTACAAGGAGGTATCCTCCAAGATCTCTTGCATGGAGGAAACAAAAGGAAGGGGACTCCACAGAGTTGGAAAGTGGCTTCACAGGCAGACCTGCAAAGCAACATGTTTACTCGTAGATAGAACATGTCAAAAAGCAACCATGTAGGCAAGTAAGCAAACAGTCACACAGATCATCAATAGATTGGAAAGCTTTCAAAGGGTTCCCTTAGGAACCCTTCAAAAGAATAGGGGTCCACTCAAGGGACGTGTTGTTTGAAAAGCGAGGTCTAGTCAGGCTACCCCCAAACTAGACGTAAATGATTTTATTCAAGAGAAAAACTTTCAAAGGGGTCTCCCTTTGGAACCCTTCAAAAGAGAAAGGGTTCCACTCAAGGGAAACTTCAATTGAAAGATATAGAGGAGAGAGGGGAGTCCTTAAGAAGGACACACATCTCCAAAACAAGGTATCACTAACCCCAACATACAGGGGAGGAGAACCATGCAAGATGCTTAGAAAATGTAGGATAGAGATAAACCTTGATATCACTTGTCATGTGAAGTAAAGGCAGGTGTGTCAATCAAATGGGAGTTCGATGACACCTAAATCAAGAAGTTGTATTTTATCCCTTAAGGCCTTTCATTCACTAGTGGAATGTCCAAGCACTTGATGGTATGCACAGAACAAATGCTTTTCTTTTTGTGAGATTTCTTGCATGTAGGAGAAGGAAGAGTGATTAAGTGGGCTTTTAGAAGCTGCAACAAAATACACTCTTGTTTAGATAAAGAATCAGGAGCAAGAATAAAACCTTTCTCTTGTGGAGAAAAGTTTGACTGCTCACAAGAAGAAGGCACGAAGATAGAAGACAATGGATGGTCCTCATAAAGAGCATTATTCCAACAAGGGGGATCACACTCTTCTATGGGATCACCATCATCTTTCCTGATAGGATTACCAACATTAACCTCCCTAACATAAGTGTGATCATATTCCTCAGAAGGAGGATCAACACCAAGAACATTAAAATTTGTATTCACCTTACCCCACGATATAGAAGAGTAACCATCTTTGATAGCGGGTGTGGATCATGTCATCAGAAGGTCTAAGTAGATTGGGGTGACTGTATTTTCTCCATTGAAATATTCCATAAAGTCTAGAGAACCCCAATCATCACCAAGACATGCATTCTCTTGAGAAGAAGTAGACTTCAGATTTCTTTCTTCAGAAGGATCTTCTTTAGGGACATCTACTCAAGAGTATCCTTTGTAATAGGTACTTCTAGAGAAAACATCGACACACTGGAAGACACTAAAGGAATAAGAGTAGGCATAGTTGAAATATGACCAACAACTACCATTTCACATAAGTGCATAGCATCAGGGTTAGCTTTAACTGTGACTACTTTATTATTACAAATGAATTTAATATATTTATGCAAGGTATACGAGACTGCACCCATAGCATGAATCCACGGTCTACTAAGAAGAAGATTATAAGGTAACCTTTCTGACATAACATATACAAGGGTAGGTTTGATAATAGGTCCAAGCTACAAAGGTAATACTATTGTACCTAGATCTTTTCTCCCAACATTATCAAACCCATGAATAACAATAGAAGAAGCATTAAGAGAAGACAAATCAATATTAATGTTAGGCAATAGATCAATGCTACATACATTAAGCACTAAACCATCATCAATGAGAGTACATCTAATACCAATTTTATTAATGTTAACTATAATCATTAGAGGATCTACTTGCTTTTGTACCTCTAAAGGCAAGAGTTCCTGTGGATAGAACGTAATATTTGGTGAATTTGCATGAGTATAAGCTATCAACGCATTAGCATCTACCAGCCTAGCAGAAGAAGGCAAGAGGATCTTTTGCAAGGATTTTTGAAGCATACCTTGATAAATCAGAGTAGACTGAAGCAAGTACCATAGTGAGATCTTAGCTGGAGTAACACAAGGTTGTTCAACAAGATCGTAATCACTAGGTGCTTTAGTTGTAGGTTTAGGTGCTTGAGGAAGGCTTGGTTGTTTATTCATATTATTCTTATAAGTATGGGCTACCGCTCTGCAAGAGGGAGCCTTAGAAAGATCAGGAGAGTCACTATCAAATGGAACACCATTAATAGAACAAAACCTTTTAGGAGGACTTGTTGGAGTCACGTAAATGGCTGGTCTCTTAGGCCTTTGAGGGGAAGCATAGACATAGATTACATTTACGGAATCATCACAACTAGTAGAGCAATTATTTGAAGATGTATTCTCAACATCGATCCAAACTAGATCAAATGTGGAAGTAGATTCATCATGCGCTAATGCATCATCTCTATAGGAGAGCACATCATAGAAATATGAGATTCACTATTCACTAATGCATCATCTCTAGAAGAGAGTGCATTGGAATAGAGAAGAGATTCATCATTCACTAATGCAACATCTCTAGAAGAGAGTGCATTGGAATGAAGAGAAGGTAGAGTAGCATTAAGAAAGGTATCAATGATTTCATCTTCTTGTGACAAAATATCCTCCAAAGCTAGAGAAATTTCATGAGAAGGATCAAAGATACCAAGTGACATGGGTAAAGCCAAGTCACAATCACATGCATGAAATGGAATATCATTCAAATTTTGAATATAACTAGATACTAAACTAATAAAAGAAGATACTAAATTCATTACAATTTTTTTTGTATTTTCTATGTTCTAGTAATTTGTGTTTTTAGAGGTCTTTGGAGCGGAATTTGAGGTCGAACTTGCGTCAGTCCCTAAAATTTTACTTGAAAAGGCACTAGTATTTTAGGGTTTGAACTAGTTCTCTAGAAGACCATTCCAACAATGCAAACAGTTTTGAATTCTGAGCACCGAGTCAAAAGTTATGACCCTGCCAAGTAGGGGTCCCAGTTTTTTGAAAAAAATACCCTCTTCACGTCGGGTTCACCAAAATATAGAGAAGGGGGATTCGCTACTCATGAGTTCTCTTCATTCAAAGAGCCTCACAGGGTGAACTACCCTAAACTACCTCAAGGAACAACCTGAAAGTTCTAGAATTCGAAAGAGTAGGTCACAAAAAAAATTTGGATAGACTAATGAGCTCTCGGCCAAAGGACAAAAGCACAGAATATGGACAACAGTGCGGTGCGCTAGCATCTCAAAGGTGCAATGGCGTCTCATATGGACCAAAGAATGAGAATTTCTCAGAAAATAGCTAAATGACTACTTCTCTGATTGTTGAGAACTTACAGAATGCAATAAAGCAACAAAATGCAATAGAACTACAATAAAATGAAGTAGAACTGATAAAGATAAGAAGAAGAAAGGAAATGCTTACAACCACGCGAGTGATGAGTCCTCCAACAAGTAAATGTCTTCAAAACCTGCATCTATAAGATATCAGGAGAAAGTGTTTGTGTTGTATAGGGGTTTGCCTCAGTCAAACCCTTGTTTTGGTGTTCCCACCTCCACGGACAGCCAGATAGAAAGAGAGAGAAGAGAACCGAAATAGACAAAGTGTGTGGTGAAAGCAAAACCCTCTCAGGAGTAGAACCTACAACACCAAGAATGAGTGATCAAAGCAAACCCCGCTCAAGGAGGAGAACCTGTATCACAAAAGAGGTGATAAAAGTTGATGCAGGAGCATCTAGTGGTGTAAGGGCAATCTTGCATCACCCAAAAATAGTTAAATTTCAAGTTTCTCAATTTTTAGATGTTTTTACATTTTTGGATTCCCTCTTTGTCATAATGAAATTCCCAATTTACGATTTTTATTTTTTGTTCCTGGGTTGAAAGATATTACAGTTTTAGTTTCCCAGATTTGCACCTAAAAATCTTCCGAGTTAGATTTGAGGCACTTAGATTTCCTAGAATGGCCCCAAAACTTTCCAAAATCAGCATAGTGGATATCAAGCACGTTATTGACTTCGATACCTTTCCAACAGTTCAAACAGTTTGCGAATCGGATTTCCGGATCAAAAGTTATGGCCCCGGGAAGTTGGAGCACTTTCTAGAAGATACAATTGCAAATGCTCTTTTGAAATTTGAACTTCATATTGTAAATTTTTGGCACCAAACCGCCTAAACTCAAATTTGAATGTTGTTCTGGCTCCAAACTAATGAGGAGCTCTATTTATGGGCAGGTTTCTAATTTTTGGGTAACTTTTTGGGGACAAGCTCACATATTGCGAAAGGGTTATTCTGTAGCTTTCTGTAACTTGCATGTGTTGTAGAACTTGGGGATTTGAGATCCTTTGCATATAGAAGCTCCATTTTTCTGTGAATAATAAAATTATTCTCTCTTGTTTGTAAG
>VDFB02171394.1:156040-171575 GCA_007258455.2 Sequoia sempervirens
GTCTTTTCTAAAAACTCATAAGTTTTTGGTGAGCTTTCTCCAAAAACTCGCAAGTCATTACAAAAGACTCGCCAGATACATAAAAAATGCAAAAAACACCAAAAAACATCAAAAAAGTTGTTGCATTTTTTTCTAAGTTTTCTCCAAGTTTTTGTTGACTCGTTAGTTTTGGGTTTGGCGAGTTTTTTTCTGAGTCAAGTTTTCCAACATACCTGCTTTCAATGCCTTTGAACTATGAGCTCTGTTATGATTACACTGATTTAATTTTTATCTGGTTTTGGACAGACTTTGGCAAAGTCTTTTGAAGTCACGGAGCTTCTAGGTATGGAAGGGATATGCATGTTCTCTTTGTTTTATTGATATGGTAGAATGAGTAAGTAGGATGACAAATTTCTTATATGGGAGTTTATTTTCTATGCAGTATAGTCTACAAAGTTTATAGCCCAGAAACAATGGGTTGTGGCTGGTGCAAATGACATGATTATTCGAGTCTACAATTATAACACCATGGACAAGGTGAAAATATTTGAAGCACATACTCACTATATCAGGTGTGTGACAGTCCATCCAACTCTGCCCTATGTTTTGTCATCATCGAATGACATGCTAATCAAGCTTTAGGACTGGGATAATGGTTGGCAATGCACCAAAATATTTGAAGGTCATTCACATTATGTGATGCAAGTTGCCTTTAATCCCAAGGAAACAAATACATTTGCTAGTGCCTCGTTGGATTGCACTATAAAGGTGGGAATCAGTGCTCTTTCCAATCTGAAAATTCATAAACTAAGGTTGATTTGACAAGTTTTATATCTGTTTGAAAAGTCTCTTTGTATCTCTTGTAAGCCAAATTTGGCATTATTTACTAGATATCATGTTTCTTTCCAACTAATTTGCCTACTTGAATGTATCATCCAGATCTGAAGTCTTGGCTCACTAGAACCAAATTTTATGCTTGATGCCCATACAAAGGGTGTAAATTGTGTTGACTACTTTACAGGAGGTGAAAAACCATATTTGATTTTAGGTTCAGATGATCATACAACAAAGGTTCTCTTTACAAGTTCCTTTTTAATTCATGTCTGTTATTTTTTGTATGAATCTTTTTGAATATTAGTGCATTGTTCATTTTCTTTGGTGTACTTGTATCAAGTATGGGACTACTAGACAAAAAATTGTATCTAGACTCTTGAAGGACATACACATAATGTCTCAGCAATTTTTTTTTCATCTTGAACTTCCTATCATTATCACAGGCTCAGAAGATGGTATTGTACTAATTTGGCATTTAACAACATATAGGCAAGTTTAATGGAATAGTTTTTTACTAGATTTTGTAAATATGGAATCTATTTTCAATGATAGCACCACTTTCTTTTGTAGCACTTTTGATGATGTATCCATACTCTCTTCAGTCCTTTACTGACAATATTGGACAAAGTAAAAACTATATAGGTTCTTGTATATGGGTTGTATAAGGGCCATACTATCATGGATCTTGTATTGCTTTTGGATTTACGCACCCCTTCGATTTGTTATGTTTTCTTGATAGCTTAGATACTTTGTTAGACTTTATTTTATGTTATTGTTATTCTATCAGTGATAGTGGAGCGATGATAGACTATATTGATGTGATGACACATTATATGCATGGTGATTATGTTTAATATGCTTTATGTTTGTATAGATGCTTAGTTGTGATGACATTGTTATATATGCTTATTGTAGTTTAATTGATATATTATCTTGTCAGTTGATGTGAGACATCAGGTATTGGTGAAGAGAACCAGATGTATCACCACTTAAGCAGTGCCCAGATTTCCACTTATCTCTCTTTTACGATGTGTATGAATTACTATTTGTATGCCATGACTCTTGCTTGTGTTGTAGGTTTACAGGTACAGGACAACGACTTCACCTGGTTTCACAGGTCTAAGCATGTCCACTACTCAATAGTAATATTGGGAGATAGTAACGGGCTACCTAGTCATACCTTTACCCTAGTACAGTGTGTTGTCAGTTTGAGTTTTGGTCTTAGCCTTATCATTGTTGTTTTGGGTATTTTATTATTGTGCAAGTTTAATTTGGTAGATTAAATGTGTATTTGATTTAAATATTTAATTAATTGAATTATTGTTGTGAAGGCTTTAGAATAAATAAATAAATTAATTTAATTTAGTTATGTTATTAAAAAAAATTATTTATTAAATTATATGGGAATTAAATAAATAAGATTATTTAAATTTGTTGAAATATATTAATTGTTTTATTTTATTTTAAATGCATGAGGTTGTTGAGGGAAAATATATTTTGTTCCGATAACTGTGAGTTAGAAAATTGTTATCTTATTGTTGTAAATTGATTCTTAAAGGAAATATTGAAAAAAGGGAAGGAAGTTGTTTCATGGGAAGAGTTTTGTTTTTGGTTGAAAATTGGTGAGGAATTTGTGGATCTCTCTGAGGATGTTATTTTAGAATCTTGTTATAGAATTCTTGGCTATGGTATTGTTGTGTTTTTTGGAAGTGGTAAATTTACTGGAGGAAGCTTTGGCAACATTGGCATTTTGAAGCTACAGAGAAGCTCGACAACAATTCTTGGGGCAACAATTCTTCTGGAACATGTTCCTTTATTGTTTTTGTGAATTTTGAATTGAAAGGTTGTTTATATTACTGTAATGCAATTTGAAATGGGTTAGCATTTTCAATACTGTAGAAGTTTTGTTTCTTTATTTTAAAAGATTATCGTGAAGTTAATATATGTAGAAAACAATTTTAAAAATCCTCTCAGGTAAATTGATCATTTCAGCCAGATTGATACAAAGGAAATTATAGATCTCTGGAGCAGAAAACATTCATTTTATTATGATTTTCAATTCCTTTAATTATCTCGGGGAATGAAACCTCCGAAGTTTTCATGTAGAAAACTTTCTATGTAATTTATTTGCTCAACTTAAACTAGTGATTGATTAATTACATATATATATATATATGTACATATACATATAGTTATATATAAATATATATTTTATTTAAAAACATATAAATTTCTATAGAATTTTAATTGGGATACGAAACCAAAAATCGAAGCAGTACGATTTACGCCGGACTGTGAAATAAAATAATAATAAAATTAATTTCTATTTCTTGGTTTGATTGGGTGAAACTCTAGCGATCCACACTGGGTGCGCCATCAGGAGCAGCCGCTTTCTCCCACATCTGCAGGGGTAAGCGTTGCCCACAGGCAGCGAACCCCCTGCATGGGAATGATGTAGCCAAGGCTGCGTCCCTGTGCGTGCAAATGTTTATGTTTTGTTTTATTTATTGTATATGGGTTTGATAATGTATATATTTATATATGATATATATATATATATATTATATAATATATAAATATTATATATAATATATATATTATATGTATTATAAGTCATATGTATATAATTTTATTTATTAAATAATATATATATATTTAAATATAGTTATTTAAATTGTTTTATTAGAAGTTAGTAAATGATTTTTAAAGGAATATTAAATGGTTAAGTGCATGCAAGCACCAGTTGTTATTTTATAATGAAGTGATTTTATTAGTAAGATTGAGATTTGTTTTTATCTATATTTGTGGATTTGGAAACTGAACTTTTGTTTTAATTGCTATGGATTTATTGAATGGAATTATGTTTAAAAGGTTTATTTTAAATATGCGATTTTGATTGATTTGGATTTAGGAAATCTGAATGATAGCATTTGTTAATTGCTTGAAGTTGTATTTATAAAAGCAAGTGTTTTGTAACTGTGTACTGGGGGGAAAGTATTTGTTAATGTGAAAATCTAAGCCTTCTAGAGTGGTAATTGTGAAAGGGTTGATGTAACTTTAGTTCACCCTTTGAGTTTTCTTGGGTAGTGCACATATTGGGATTCAGTATTAGACATATGTAGGGATGTGTTACCTTTTGAGGTGTGTTGATTATGTGTGGTTAGTTTTAGTGCACTCTCTACCCTTGGGTGTGGTATGAGTTTATGTGTTGTCGATAGGGGAGTGGCTTTCAACGAGGGTCGGAACACAAAGTGGTCCCAAGACAACTTGTGTGGGAGTCAGTTTAACCAATGGAAATTAAATAACCTATTTTTAGGGGAATTAGTAGCTTAATACATTAACTTTGTAATTTAGCCTCGCTCATTGGCTTAAGGGCTTGTGTTAGACTTGAGATGAGTTGGGAAGGCCTGGAATGGCACAATCGTTATCTTGTCTTCTCGAAAGATAATTGATTCTGCTCTAGTGTGCATGTGGGGCCAGAGTTCATAAGAGGTTACCAAGATAACCCTAGAGGGGGGTCAGAACCTAGGAAGATATCCTTTGGATAACCAATGCAACCATTGTGATGACACTCCTCCTATGACAATAGTCATTTTATTTGTATTATGTTTATAATTGATTTAGTGATTTTGGAAGCAATGTGACCATTGTTCTTGTTTACCTATACTGTGAGTATTTTGGATATGGCATGTGTCTAGAGGTAGTAGGATTGTCTTGGTTACCTTTTACTATCTCCTAGCACGGGGGCTAGGCCTATGAGTACCATATGGTTGGGTGGCATGCGTCTTATACTGTTGAGTTCTCTTCCTATTCATGATGGCAGGATCTTCTTGTTCGAGGAGCTCGTGTGGTTCTCTGGAGTTGTTCTTCTCTTTCTTCATTGTAACTAGGGATCATTATGTATAATTGTAGTACCTCATTTATATTGAGGTGAACCTTTGTGATGTAATTGTAATAATATTTATGATCTATTCATTATTGGATTTAATGGTGTGTTGGATGTTATGTGGTGTTGTATATGTGGAAATATGTTCAATACATTTCTATGAGTTAGTTTTATTTTGAAATTGTTGTAATGCTATGACGTATGTTGGATTGTGGTTTAACTTTCATATGCTATGGTTGGTTTAATTTTATAATTAATGGGTTTACATGTAGATGCGTTGTGTGGCCTAGAGGATGTATGTGGTTAGAGTAGAGTACTTTACTCGTCTTGTTTTACTTTTTAAGAAAAAAACTATTGGGCTTCTACAATGTTGCATCGTCCTCTAGGTTGTGGGATGGGGTTTTACAGGATTGAAGTTGTTGCTCTTCCTATTTGTGAAAGAAAGGAATTTAATGCTTAAATTTTAGAAGGATTATAGTAATGCCATATCTTGTCAACGGTTATCATTTGTTGTACCTGAAGCATTTATCAATATTTAGATATGATGGTTGAAGTTGTTTAGTGATGTGTTGACAACTATGATTAACTATTGAAGTATTCCTTTGCAGGCTAGAAAACACATTGAATTATGGGCTAGAACGTGTATGGGTCATTGGCTATTCAAAAGGATCAAACTGATGAGGATGTATTACCTTGTTAACACTTCTTTTTCTTGTTTGTCTTCTTGTTTCTATCTAAATAGCTACACTCTACATGTGTTCAACAAGTTAAGGCAAAACATCCCTTATGACCAAGTACAATCTATCCATCAATCAACCTAAGATGTTACCAAAAATGTTTATTTATGTCATTGTGTCTTTGAATATTCTTTGTTTGTGTTTTTTTTCACATATCTAAAAACCTAGATTAGTAGCAATAACTAAATTACAAGGTCTATCTGGTTATTTTGTTGAGCAATAAGTGAAATTGTTATTTTTTTCCTTAAAAGTAAATTCTTATTGCAACTTAGATAATTTTTTTTTTTTTAATATTTAACTTCATTTTGTTTCATTCATTTTAAATTTATAAAAATAGTAAATTTCTTTTGTTTTAAAAAAATTTAAATGTATCTTGTTTCATTTATTTCTAATCAGCTTTGATAATTGTTATTTGTTATGCTCTCTTTATGTTGTTTAATCTTGCTTTCAGTAGGGTTGATATTGGGTATGATGAAGGCACAATCATGATCAAAATTGGTCGAGAGGAGCCAGTTACTAGTATGGATAGGAGTGGGAAAATTATTTGGGCAAAACACAATGAGATACAAACTATAAATATTAAGGCAATTGGAGTAGACATTGAGGTTGGATCTCTTTTCCATAGACCTTGTTGATGTTTAATGTTGCATTTACAAGACATGATTAGAAACTTATGATCTACAAATTCATTTATTTTTGAATTTTGATGTTTACTGGTGATAGATGGGGAGAGATTGCCATTAGTTGTCAAGGAATTGGGTAGTTGTGATTTATATCCACAGGCAAGGACCTTCAAATAGATATTGATAATTGTCTTAATTGTTTATGGGATTATGGCTGTAATTTTTTATTGAAAATTGTCGTGTGAAGGAATGTTGGTTATGGAATGTTTTTGTTCCATTTATTTTTTGAATGTCTTTCCCAAGTGGTTGAGTAAATGTTATTACACTAAATATTTTCTAGACTGGTCCTAGTAACATTATTATTTGAAAAAAACTATTGGGCTAATGATTTATAGTGTGGTCTATTACACAACTTAAAACACAATCCAAATGGAAGGTTTGTTGTGGTTTGTGGTGATGGAGAGTATATTATTTATAATGCCCTTGCATGGAGGAATAGGTCCTTTGGATCTGCCCTTGAGTTTGTTTGGGCATTAGATGGAGAATATGTAGTTCGAGGAAGTACATCCAAGATTAAAATTTTCAGTAAAAAATTTCAGGTTTGACCTATTTTGAAAGATTTTACATTCATTAAACATCTAGTTAAAATACTATCATGGTTAAAATGCTATCTATTTCTACTTCATCAATTGAGAATAATTGGTTTTTAGTTGAGTGCTCTAAGACATCAAAGATACACTTTTGTAATTACTTTTTAGTGACACATCCTTATTGATGAAACCATTTTCTTTGTGATCTCCTTTCTTGTAAATATGGTTATTGATGTAATCATTTGCTGCTAAGTTGTCGGTCCTATTACAAGGATAGGGATGTGTATGGGTACATGGACATCAAAGATACACTTCCCTTATTACATTTTACTTTTTTAGTGCTACATCCTTATTGATGAAAACCATTTTATTTTTGATATCCTTTCTTGTAAATATGGCTATCAATGTAATTATCTCTTGCCAAGTTGCTAGTCCTAGTATGGGGATGGGGTTCAAATGCAAGCACACCATCGACCAACACTGCTTTATGGATCAATCCCCCAACCTTCCATATCTTACACAATTTTTTTGTGTCCTTACCACCTACAAAATCACCATCTTGACAAAACTATAGCATGAAACCACCACACATGAGAATTTGCAGTACCCCTCCATTTTGCTCTTTGATTAAACAGTGTTCGGCTATGTATGTTTTATTTCTGTTAACACTTTGACTATGTACTGGTTTCTATTTTGATCACAACTGTTGAGCGATATGTATGAAATATTTTGATGTAATAATATTTTACTTTGATGATATCATTATGACATGTGATGAATTAGCATAGTCGATATTTAATCAATCATGCTTATGCTTTATTATATTAATGATGTTAGACTCGTCAGTTAGAATGTTTATATTGGTGAAGGAGACAAGATTGTATCACTCGCTTGCGAGCGCCCTATGATTCTGAGGTTTCCCCTTCATGGTGTGCTTTAATATATTTGATATATGCATGTTTGACATATTCCTTGTTCACAGGTTGAAAGGTATAGGACATCGACTCCACCTAGTCTCACAGGTTTGAGCATGTCCATTGACCAATGGAAAATGATTGGGAGATAGTAGCTAGGTTTTCCGTGCCAAGTCGTCACCCTAGTCATAGTTTTCATTGGGTTTAGTGGTTTTGATTTGGTTCATTCCTCTTTGGTTAACTATTTATTTTCTTATTTTAAGGGTTTAAATGATGGGTATGGTTAAAATGATGATTTAACATATCTAGTTTCAATTTTGAAATGTTATGTATTAATTTAATTTAATTAATAAAATAATCTAATCTTGGATTAGATTTAATTATTGATTAATTAAGTTAATATTGATAAATTAAGATTATGGATACTTAGATTTGAATTTGAAAATGGAAATATGTTTCAAAATTCATTTTGTTGAAATTGTAAAGTAAAATAATTTACTTTCAAAAAATTATGAATTATTTTTTATAAAAGAATTTGTAAATGCATAAAATTTTCATTTGGATAGAATTTAATTTTTAAATTCAAGAAATATCTCCAAATATTTAATATATTTTATTGAGATATTTATTTTGAATTTTTAATTCAAAAATAAATATTTAATATATTTTATTGAGATATTTATTTTGAATATTTAATTCAAAAAAATGAAATATCTTCTAATTTAAAAATATTTAATATGAGATAATATTTTGTATTTATTATTCAAAAAATGAAATATCTCTAAATTGCATTATAATAATATATATGAGATATTATTTTTAAGAATTTAAAATTTGGGGAAAAACTCTATTTTAGCAAACTGAATTTTCATAATTAGGGAGATTGCAAAATTGGAGGATTGCTATTTTTGGGAAGAGCTCTGGATTTGGTGAAGGTTGGATTTGGAATTTTGAAGAACAGATTTGGGGAATCACCATTGTTGAAGTCTTCAAGCTTGTGGAGGAAACACCAGGTTCTTTTTCATTTGTTGTTATTTTCCTTGTAGAAATAATCTTCAATTTCTTATGTTGTTTGAAAATTCTTCAAATGTTAATTAGATGCAAATAAAACCATGGAGAAAATGAATTCAAAACTTGTAGATTGTTGTTATAATTAGAAAAGAAAACCAAAACAACAATCACAATGGAATTAGGAAAGAAAACCACAAAAAATTATCTTCATTTCAATCTGGTATATAAACTCTTATTGTATTGTCAATTTAATTATGTTATTGCAAAGAATTATGTTGATAATTTGCATAATTTGGCTTGAAATGTAAATCCTTGGTATATATTTATAAATATATCTGTTCATATACATATATATTTGCATATATATTTATACAAACAGATATATTTATGAGTATAATGATTTATATATATATATATATATATATAATTATCTGGGAGAATTCTGTATTATTTTACAAAAAAAAATTACACAGAAAAATTATGTGAATTTAAACTCTGTATTTTTTTATCATAGTTTTTTTTTAAATAGAATTTAATTTTAAAAAATGTGTACTTTTTTATTTTACCAGTGAAAATAGTTTATATATATATATATAATTTTTTGGGTGCTCAACCCCATTGATGACGTAGCGGGTTGCCAAAGAATGACAACCAAAGGCTGCTACAGCCTTCATTTAAAGCTTTGGTTTTTTTTATTATTATTTTATTTTTTATAATATATATTATATTATATATTAAATATAATATATATATAATATATATATATATATTATATATATAATATATATTATATATATAAATATATATTATATTTATTATATATAATATATATTTTGTTTATTATTTTTTTAATTATTTATTTAAAATTAAAAATATATATAATGTGTATATTATATTTTTATTTTTAAATAAATGGGAATTAAGTTATTTAAATAGATTAATTATGTAATTAAATAATTAGATATATATTTTGAAATAATATATATATACATTTAATGCATATAATTATATGTATTTAATATAGGTGTATTTTCAAATAATTGATTTTAAATTCATTATTTCAGTATAATTAAAATAACGATTGTTCTATTTTAAGTAAATGATTTTATCAAATTGTTTTGATTATGTAACATAAACTGTGAACCTTAGAATAAATGATTGGTGTTTAAATACCTCAACGTCATAGAAGGAATTTGGTGTATCTGATTGGATAAACACATGTAATGAAATTTGAGATTGACTGGATTTAAGAAATCCTAACCTTAGCTTATTTAAATGCCGAAGTGCTTTTGGTGTTGATTTGTTCTTTCTCGATGTTGTGAAAATAGAGTTAATGTTTTGAAGTCTTCCAAATAGGGGTTCGTTTATTGGTTTGGGTTGTCATTATGATAGTCAACCTTTGGGTACCTTGGGTAGTGCATCTAAACGTAATCTGATTTATACCCGGTTAATGTGAACAGGATGTATAGACCTGGTGTCTGGTTTAGGAGTCATTCTCCTTAGATCGCACATGTGTACCCTTGAGTGTGGAGTTGTTCCATGTGTTGTCTTAGAAGAGTGGCTTGCAATGAGGGTCGACACACAAAGTGGTGTCAAGATAACTCTTAGCAAGTTAGTTAATTAAGTGATAATTAAACAAACTCTTAGAAGCTTAGGTTGCATCAAACACTAAACAAGATTAATTGTGTCTCACTCATAGACCCAAAGGCTTGTATAGACCAGGGATGAGACTAGAAGGCCTGGAATGGCAAGGTCATCTATCTTGTCTTCACGAGAGGTATTTGATTCCGCATGAGTGATAATGGGTGTCAGGATTTGGTAGAGGCCACTAGGGAAACCCATAGTGGGGGTCGGAGCCTAGGAAGATTCCCAGAGGATATCCCTTGATGAGTTATGCGATGACACTCTTTCTAAGTCAACAGTTTGTATTTGATTATGTGAGTTTGGTCTTCATGACATTCTCGATCTATTTTGTGTTTGGAAGCAATGTGACTTATGTCAGTGATGTGATTGTGATTGGTTGTGTCATTGCAAGTTAGCCTATGTCCAGAGATAGACGGTCTTGCATAAGATTCCTTGTTACTATCTCCTAGCACGGGGGGTGAGCCTTGGGTATCACGTGGCTAGGAGGAACGTGCATTTTAGTCCGTTTGGTCATCTTCTAGTTCATGTGGACGAGATTTCCAGTTGGAGAGCTCATGGATCCAAATCTTTGATGTTTTATTCCTTTCTGTTATTAATGTAATTTATTACCCCTCTTTGTATCGAGGTGGAAGATGTAAATTGTAACTTTGGACATTGGAATTAACTCATTCGAGGAATGAGTGTTGTAATCATATTGTTATTCATTTTATTAAATTTATGCAGAATTGCTTATATCTTTGACGCAATTTATATCATCTATGGAATGTATGTGTAGAAGTAATTAAAGATTATGTTTTATTTCATGTAACTTATTGGGTTTAAATAATCTCAGTCTCGTAACCTTAGAGAATGTTGGCAATAATTAGTAAACTTACTTAGTATTTATATTTAAACAAAAAAAATTATTGCATTTAACTAGTAAATTACAACTTTCCCTAGGATTGCGTGGCGGGGCATTACAGAATTTCACCCCATGGAAGATTTCTGCATACTATTTAGATTGAACCACACTAGTAGAACTATTTAAGTAAGTAATGGTTGTTTTATTATGCAAACAAGGGTAATCATTACCTATGTAATATAATGTGTTCTTTTTTTCTTTTTGCAAAAATGTATTGATAAACTCAAAGAAGGGGATAAAGTTAGGGTGTTGGATCTGTTTGATGGTGATGTTATGGGCATTGGGTAGATTTACTATGTCTCTATTGTACATGGAGTCAACTTGAAAGGAACAGGAAATGCAAATGTAAACATTTTAAAGGCCACAAATAACATAACCCTTGTTTATGAAGACAAAATAGATGGAGTTGTTCGTCTGAAAGAGAAAGAGGGAACCTTCACACAGTGGCCACTAAAATATTTGCAAAAAAGACATAGTTGAACATGTTTATCATGTACTAGTTGTTAGACATCTTGGCTCACTGTTTTATGCAGTATTTTGAATGTGTTGTTCATGGATCTTAATTATCATGGTGTATTTGAAAGAGTTGGAAACTCTTAGACAACCTTGACATCTTATAACTTTATATATATATATGCATTGAATTTTTTATTGCAAATTACCTTTATTTATCATGATATTTAATCAATATTTTAATTCTAGCATGTTGTATCTTGTTCGTATATGTAATATTTTTATTTGATTTTATGTTTTAGTTCAAGTTTAATATTATGTTAGTTTTACATTATAAAATTTATGGTATTTAATAAATTATTCATTTCATGGCTATATTTACTACCAATTAATGGAAACCAGTAAATAAAAATTACTAAATTTATGACTAAAGTAATGACTAAACATATGACTATATTAATGACTAAATAAATGACCAGTTAACAACAATCAATGACTAAATTAATGACTAAATATATAACTAAATTAATAACTAAATATATGACTAAATAAATTACTACCATGACTAAATAAATGACCAATTAACAACAATCAATGACTAAATTAACGACTAAATCAATGACTAAATCAATTACCAAATCAATGACTAAATTAATGACTAAAATAGTTTAGTCATAAATTTGGCCACATTATAAATGATCAGCAATAAACTACTAATGGTCATGCGACCAAAATTAGTCATTTATATGCAATTTTTAGTAGTTTATTTAGTCATATATTATTGTTTTTGTACTAGTGATAGAAAAAAATTCTATTACTAGGTTCAGTTTGTTCTTGTACTTGTATGTCACCTTGGTCATCAATATTTTCCATGGGTTGTTCTTCAGTAGATGTTCCTTCTCCCGCTCTTCTCTTCCTCAGTCTTATTTGTGTTCGATCATACTTCTTCGATCTAGTCCTTTTATTCGTCATCACAAATTGCACTCAAATTTGAATTCACCTGCATACAAATTTGTACACACATGAGCTTTCAATGAAACATTTACAGTGAATATTGCATAAATATCTAACACTAAATTATAAATTGTTCATTTGTTTTAAAGACAAAGTAAAAAAAAAACATTCAAATTACAAACATGTGCACATGAGAAAATTTGGTATCATGAGCTCATATTTGGTATATATATCACTTGAAAAAAGGTTCATCAATTAAAATTTCTTTAAATATGTAAAAATTACAAACATATCATGAGTATATTTGGAATATATATCACTTGAAAATATTTAAAGCACGTAACTAGATGCACGTGCTAGATCATGACATCACTTACTAGATCACCACTAAATGTGCATTGAAATATGTGGATCTTTTAATAAAATGAGTACGATCTAAAACATAGAAAGAGAAACATCATATATATACCTAAATGTGTAGATCACCACTTATATGATGTGAAAGAGAAAACATGATATATATCTCATATGAAAAGGTATATAGCAATGAAAGGATAAGATTACAAAGGGGAAGGCATGATTCCTTAAATGCAAGGATGTGACAAATAAATCACAAGTTATGTTAAAAGGAGGAAGGATTAATGACCTAAAATGTAAGGATATAACTAGATAAGCATAAGATGTAAAGGGATAGAGACATGATTCCCATAATATGAAGATGCAACATGATGAAGGTATAAGATGTAATGGAATGCATGATGCCCTCTAGTCTATGTGGTAAAGCTAGGTCTAAAAGTGTGGTCCATGAACATATATAGGATCAAATAAAATAATCAATAGTCAAAGAACAATTTGTGGAAAAGTGGCATGCTCAAAAAGTATCACAATACATGCATAAAAAATTAAGAATTAATGAGGCAACATGAGAAACCAAAATTATAAGGCAAAGATCATAAAATCTAGAGTACTATTTACAAAAGTCTAATAAACATAAGCATGCAAAACATAAAATGGAAAATTAATATATACATAAAAGATAAGTCCAAATTGGAAATAAAAGTAAAGGAAAAAGTAAATTTAAGAAAACATAGGCATAAGGAGGATGTAAGAACAAGAATGGAAGAACATAGAATTGGTGATCAATAATAATGAAATCTAAGAATTTAATTCATATATATATCTCATGTATCAAGTAGTTTCTCTTTGTCATGGGTAAGCTCAATATCATCATGTAATGTAAGAAAAGGATGATGAAGCATGAATGCACATATGTATGATCTAGGCTAACAAAATAGATAATCAATTTACATATTCCAAGCATCATGAAAGGTATATATCTTTAATTTATTGATATAGGTCTCACATGAGCTATGGGAGAATTTGGTGATCATGTGAAACACATAATAATGTATAAAATAAGGAAGGGTATAAAAGGAACATGTGGCTTTATGGACATATCAAATCATCATGATATGCAGAAGGAATATCATCATAAGATGCAACAAAATTGTGGGTCTTTGTACATGTGTACACCATAATCTAATAACCCTAGTTCTCAACCATATTCAAATGAAAAATAGTGAAAACAAATTTCAAATGCATTCATAAAAATAAAGACATAATCAATTAAATAAGTTGAAGATCAATGTACCTTCAAAAATAGTTCTCCTATTGTCCAAATACGTTTTCTTTTGTCGAAATAAGTCTTCTAAATTATTGAAATAAACCTTCTAAAATGTCGAAATAAACTATTTTTTGTAGAAGTATTCTAAATTGTCGAAATAAACCTTCTTGTCAAAATAAGCCTTCCTTGGTCAAAATATGTATTTTACTTGATTCTCGTGAGTTGAAATTTAAAAAAAAAAAAAATTATTTATATCGACTATTTTCAGCCGAGCATCTGTTGGCCAATTATGGCTCAGCCAAGCCAATTTCGGTTGAGTAATTCTCAGCCAAGCATGTTTCGACTTAAACTTGCTTGACCGACACAGACTCAGTCGAGCATGTCTAGTTGGCATCATAATTGGCAACCAACTCACCTTTTTTTCAAAATTTTCTGAAACATTCAACTTTGGTAGAGTATTTCTCTAGTCAAAATGATTTTTTTGCAAAAAAGAAAAATATCATTTTGTAGAGCTCAGAGTGATAAATCCAAATATATATATTTTTTAGTATTTTGATTAGTTTTAATATATTTTATTTTTAAAATAATGCAAGTAGGTTGTTAAAATTAAAAAAAAGTTGATTAGAAATTAAAAAAAAATAGTAAAACATATTAATTTTTTTTTTAAATTATATGGAGCACAAGAGGAGAGAGTCTTCTCCAAAAGGGTATAATTTGCTTTTTGAAAATGATTAAAAAAATAGACAATAGTTGACGGCCCGTGAAAACTGTCAAATTTTGACAAGTTTGACTTTAAAATGTTATTACAAGAAATAAAGTTTTTTTCAATTTGTTTCTTGACGACTCATGAAGTCATTTTTAAAAAAAAAAATCAATATTCCAAAATCTATCCTTAAATTGATAAAAACATAATGAAAACAATTTTTTTTAAAAAATGAAAAATTACAGGAATAAACTTCATCAAAATTTCTACATTTCATCAGTTTACATTTTGAAATTGAAAACATAAAGACCACTTTTATGTTGGTTGATTCCTTTATAAAGTGTGACATAGGTTTGTGCTTTTACCCCTAACTTATGGCATGAGAGTCATGAGGTATCCTCAACATCTAAACTCTAACAATGTTGCCTCTTTTCATTGTTCATTTCCACCACCTCCCTACATGAACAAACAACAATTAATGGATAAATTGGTGGTGCATCTTCTAAAATAGTTCTTTCAAGGACAAAAGTGTCATTTAATAATGAGGGTGTGGTTCCACATGTACACCTTGTTGTAAAAAAAAAGAAAACAACTTCAATTGCCATTAATGAGGTAGTTAAGGTTTCAAACTCTGAGGGACCCCTCACTATTATTGTCGAGGATAGTTGCAATTTGCAAGGAA
>VDFB02171394.1:171675-216205 GCA_007258455.2 Sequoia sempervirens
TCTTCATGTCATGAAGTACAAAAATAAATACTTGAAAATATGTGTTCACAAAAGTATCAAGTGATATAGATATCTTTGAAGATTGAATATAGTTGTTAAGCTTATATTTTGGCTTATAAAATTGAAGTGCTTAAACCTGACTTGATTTTGCATTCCATTATTAGTTGTTAATAATATAAAGATACTTTGGGGATATGAAAAGATGGAAGAAAACTATCAAACAATTGTTAAAGACTTGAATGTCATGGAACTCCGATTTAACATGTGATGAATTTTATTGCTTTATATAGAGAGGTGATTTTGTTTTCATCCCAAAGTATTCACTTTGGCATTTTCGCTTTTGTTGCCTATGTAACTTATAATTTCAACATAAATCTAAAAGTACACAATTTCCACTATTTTCTCTTCCACCAAAACTTGCACATGGGTGTCCCTTATAACCTTACACAAACTCTAACTTCCAAGAGTTTGTCCATATTCTAAAATATCTTCTACATGCCATGAAGTACAAAAATAGATACATGAAAAGATATGCTCACAAATATTGAGTATTAAGTAATATAGATATCTTTGAAGATTGAATATGGTTGTTAAGCTTAGATTTTGACTTATAAAATTGAAGTGCATAAACCCAACTTATTTTTACATTCATTATTAGTTGTTAATAATATACTCACCAACAAATAGACAAATGTATTATTTAATAAAAAAATATGTTTTTGATGAAGATGTGTATAAAAATGATGTATTAGCAACTTAAAGCATCATCTCACTTAGAATCACTCCAATGGCACGAGTATAACTAGCTTAACCCTATTGGATTTGTATTAGCAGTATAAACCAACTTTGATCTATCCTTTATAACTTTTGACAATCCATTGCCCTACCAACACAATCACAACAATCACTAGGAACTCTAGAAATTTATAAATTGTCGCCCTAATTCTCTTCTAATGCTCTCCTTGATGCTCAATTTGAGTTTACAATGACTATATAAATATGCTTTAGGGATATGAAATATTGAATAAAATTGTCAAAAATTACCAAAAACTTGAATGTCATGGAACTCCAACTTCACATGTGACAACAATTGTTGCATTCTATAGAGAGGTGATTTTGTTTTCATCCTAAATTATTCACTTTGGCTTTCTCCCTTTTGTTTCCTAGATGCAACTTAAAATTTCATCATAAATTTAAAAGTACACAATTTCCACTATTTTCTCTTCCACTGAAACTTGCACATGGATGTCCCTATTCTAAAATATCTTCAACATGCTATGAAGTACATAAACCCAACTTATTTTTACATTGTATTATTACTTGTTAATAATATATTCACCAACAAATAGAAAATATATTATTTGATAAAAGAAAAAGATATATTTAACAATAAAACTTAAATTAAAAATATTTTTTAATTTTTTTTAATAACTATGATACATATAAATTTACCAACTATATGCTTACTAAAGTCTTACATCTACTAAAAGTAATGCACAAGAATCAATCATAAAATAGTTATATTTATATTAAATAAAATTATATTAATATCTATTTATATTAAATAAAATTATAATTATAATTAAAAAAAAAAGCAATTATAAAGATTAAATTCTATTTGAAGGCTAAGGTTAAGGGGAAAGCTAAAATTTTAATTGTGTAATTGGAGACTGGCTCTTATCATCTTAGATGTGTGATGAGCAGATGGACAGTCCCCACAGAGGAATGGGATGAAAAATTTGCATTTTCTGTAACAAAGGGGTCGTTGAAACTGAGCGACACTTCACCTTTGATTGTGTGGTATATGAGGATATTCATATTCAGTTCGAAAACATTTTGGAGGAGGGCAGTTTGAATGAGCTTCTTAAGGAGACTAGACTCCACAAAACGGCGAATTTCTTGGTCAAGATACACAACAGAAAAAACGACATTAAAAGGAACTTGAGAATGTGTTAATGTTATTTTTCTTAGTCTCTTAGACCGTTTGATCTGATGGGTGCCATTAAAATTCCTTCCTTCATTCATAGACCTTAATTTTTACCATACGGTGAATAGAATAAAACAAATTGATTTAAAATGCATATCAGTCCTTTCCCCTAACATGCATTAAAGAAAGTTGTTTGTGAATGTAGAGCATCTGTCGGTTGGGTATATGGCAAAGTTAAAATGGTTGCTCAATGGGTGTCGTCCGGTCGTCTGTTACACAGAAGAAAGTAAATATGGTCACCACTGTCTCAGAAAAAACGAAAGGACGGCCAAGAATCTTTGTGGGGCGGTCGTCCTTCACAACTGTCAATAATAATTGCAGAGAGGGACAATTGTAAACAATAAAAAACATCTGCAGCAGAAACTACAAGCTGTCAGATATACTTATTACTTGTTGGTCATTTGAAAGTTGATATTAATTATATGTGGAACTTGAACCGGTACCCACACAAGAGCATGACAGCTGAGAAGAATGAGGGTTGCTGGCCAAAGCATATGGATGGTACCAACAATTAATGTGTTTCTATTCCACAAGATTTGTGTGACCAGAGGAAACTACCATGAAAAAGATTGTCAGTATATGAACTTTTGAAGTTCTCCAAGAGAAATTTGAATTAGAGTGTATATGAGAAGGAAATAGAATGTAGCTCTCATTATGGAGTTAGATTGAAATAATAAGGATTAAATGATAATGTGCAAGGTTAATTGGCATTGTATTATATTCATTTAACAATTTTGATTGGATTTAGTTACAAATTTAGTTGTATTAGACACGTGATTAATTCATTTGGGTGTTCAATGTATTGAAATCAAACCCTAAGAATTAGATTGCATTAACTTGGTGTAAGTTGTTGCTTGACTATCTCTAATTGTGCACTTGGTTGAACCACTCACTCATTTGATTAAATTATTTGTTCATTGATTAAATTGGTTGCACCCCAACTCAACATGCACTAATTTGATGTAATTTAGTAATTAAGGTTCAATTAGCAAATAGAGTAATTGGTTCAGTTAGGTATATGAGTAGGTTTAATATTACAACATGAACCCAAATTTATATTAATTATCCACAATTACACACTTGATTAAACCAATCACATTATTCATGAATATATTTATTCTACTACTTAATTGGAGCTAACTTCACTCTTAGAATCTAATTGCAACCAATTAACACAAATTAATGCCCACTTATCTTAGTTTATATCCTTACTTTAACCAATATAGTAATTAGTTATTTGGTGACACAAATGGGGCCAATCAATTCTTCTAAACTCGACATCCTCTCTCATCTCTCATTGTATCTAATGGATTCCATGTTTACACTCAAAATTTAATTTGGTTAAACTTCATACAAATTTATTCAATTGATTTGGGAGATCTAGAAACGTAGAAGTTGATCATGTGTTTGTCAAGAATAGATATTTAGGGTAAAAGTTCTACCCTAAGAATGTCCTTAGGTTTAATAACAAAGTCTTGAAATGACTAATTAAATATTAAAAAAATTTCTCCTAAATGATAAATCTTGGAGATCAAAAAAAATCTCCATAGGTTCTAAAGTGGACTTAATTTCTTATATTTACTAAAATAAATATAACACATAAGAATATAGATTACACTTATTAGTCCACATAATGTTATAATCAAAATGTAGTGCCCTAGTGGATTTTTTAGCTTATTATTATTTTGGTTTGTAGTAATTGTATAAATTGATAATTAATTTTGTATTAGAATTTTGGTTTAAATTTCAACATTTAATCGATAAAAGGAGAATATTGGGCCCTCTTACCCATTATATTAAATTTGAAAAATATATTACATTGAGATCATGAACTTAAAATTTGACCATGAGCCTAAGTAAAATAAAACCATCTACAGACTATTAACTATTGACCCCACACGAGACAAAAAGTGGAGGACAATCTATGACCCTAGACATAGTTATATCAACTTAGAAAAGATACATAGATTTAAAAAAGAAAAGAAAAATAAACATGGCCTCAATAACCTAAACCAACACCATGTACCTAAAAAATGGACTAACAACTATCCCCATCATGGCTCCATCTAGCATCTTGGCATTCCTCTTCAAATAAATATCAACCATACCTACTTGATTAGTAAGTTCCCAATCTTACCATTTGAAAGGGATCCTAGAAACTTCCCTAATTTTTATAAACCTTTCCAACTATTAATATAATTATCCATGGTGATATTTTCTTGACAATCGATGGCATAATGTACCAAGAAATATGCCACCCAATTTGTTTCACAATAGAAATTTAAGAAGTAAAATTATTATAATGAATATATTAGCACCCATTTTTAGCTTAGAATAATGTCAATTCTCTAGTTAGTTGATTGTCTTTTTCTAATGATGGAGGGAGACTCTCCCTCGAACACAACCTTACACAAAAAAATAGATTTCAAGAACAACAACCTACAACTTTTATTATGTCTTCATGAAATCTTATACAAACATGCAATCAAATGCAATATAATTATCTAGTCACAATGCCACTATTACAAAAAAGTGGGCTAAAAATACATGTAGAATATCAGACATGCAAGTTTGTGAATGGCAATAATGGCCACTGAAACCTCAACCTCTGCTCTGCATTGAAAAAGCAGGAAATTTGGTTATCTTTTCATCCATTATGAACCTCTTTCAATTTGTGACCACTTTATATGATTTTTCCACTTGCCAACAAACTGTGACTTCCACTTTGGCACCAAATCAATCCAGTTGTCCATTTTCCTAGCCTTATGAAATTTTAAAATTTGAGTCCAACTTTTGGGAGTCATAACTTTTCACTCAAGCGTCAGATTGACAAACCGTATGTGTTGTTGGAAAGATCTCGACTAGAGGTAGGGCCATAAAGGGACCCTGTAGGGATCTTTTCATTTTCATCCATTTTTCAAGCCCATCCAAAACCTCTAGGTGCCTCAAAATTGACTTTGAATATTTGTAAAGGGATTTTAAAGACAAAACATTAATATCTCACAAATAGCAAATGGTATTGAAGTGATTTCTTCACCATTAGATTCATTTCACCATTCTAGAGCTCTGTATAGGATTTCATGTCCATACATGCACAAATTCCAACTTACTAAAAATAGTAACCCTGCTATTTTTAGCCCTTATTGAAAAATTATTCACCAAACCTAACAAAAATTAGAATAAACAATTCTTTTAGGGATGCAAGATTGTTCTTACATCCTGGATGCTCCTGCATTAGACACCCACCCTGTAATTTGAGAGGTGACCTTGTCACATCTCAGGTGTTCTAAGGAAAACCAGGATGGTTAACCTCTACCTTAGATAGCCATGACAAATAGGACTTCCTCTCCACTTAACCAAATATTCTTCATATTTTTTGTTTCTTGTACTTCCACCCACAGGGATATCCAAAATATTTTCAATCTCCTCCTCTGAAGTAGGTGCTAAAATATTCCATTGTTCTTTTATTGGTGCATCCTCCATATATCCTTCATGATATTATGTTAAATCAACAATGTTGAATAAAAGAGATATATTTATCCCACTCAACAAATCTACCTCATAGGAATTTCTTGAATCATGCTTCTTCAGGATCTTACATGGTCCAAATTTCTTCATTTTCAAATTTTTATATGTTTCCATTGGGAAACTTTCTTTTCTCAAGTGAACCATGACTTAATCTCCAACCTAAAATTCCTTATATCTCTACTTTTAATCTTCCTTAGCCTTGTATTGTGAATTCATCTTATGGATATGATTTCTTATCTCTTCATGCAATTTTTTTAGGTGCACTGCAAAATCTTCAGCCTTAGCAATACTCTTATCTCCTTTATCAATATTTCTTAACTCAAAAGCATTTCTTGCACTACTCCCATATACAATTTGGAATGGGGATTTACCACAACTCATGTTGATATAATTATTGTATGCAAAATTTGAATGTGGAAAAACTAAATCCCATCCCTTGGGCTTATCTCCTATGAAGCATCTCAATAGGTTACCTAGACTCTTATTTACCACCTCTATCCGCCCATCAGTTTGTGAATGGTGTGCAAAACTAAACTTCAAATCACTCTTCAACGTCTTCCATAGTGTTCTCCAAAAATACCCCACAATTTTAGTATCTTGATCTGAGACTATACTCTTTGGTAGATCATGTAATCTAACCACTTCTCTGAAAAATAACTCTACGATGTGAACATCATTGGAATTTTGACATGAAATGCAATGTCGTCTTTGAAAATCTATCCACCACCATGAATACTAAGTCATGTCCTCTCTATGTTCTCGGTAAACCAAGAATGAAGTCCATATTGATATCCTCCAATGGCCTCTCTGGTACAGGTAATGTCTTATATAGTCCAGTATTTTGACTTACCCCTTTAGCCATTTGACATACTCTACAACTATGCACAAATTTTTTCACATATTGATGCAACTATGACCGATAATAATTCTTATTTATAAGAGCAATGGTCTTATCTCGACCAAAGTGTCATGTCAATCCTCCACTATGCTTCTCCTTAACTAGGTTCTCTCTCATAGAACTCCTTGGAATGCACAACTAGCTTCCTCTAAACAACATACCATCCTAGATTATAAAATTCAACCATATTTTCCTATCCAAAGAAATAGGTTCTAAACAATCTTTTCAAGCTTCTACAAAGTCTAGATCTTCAGGATATAAAATATTGAGTTCATTGAACCCAACAACCTCTATCTTCATCTCTATCAACAAAATTTTCCTTCTTCTTAAGGCATCTACAACTTTATTTGACTTCCCACTCCTGTGTTTTAAAATAAATGTGTAACTCTAAAAAACTCTACCCATTTTGAGTGCGTTTGGTTCAACTTCCCTTGACTACTAAGGTACTATATGTCCCAATTGATGCATACAAAATTTTGGCAATGGAATAGTGCTCCATTTTTCAGAGATTGAACTATTGCATGGGTAACCTAGGTCATGGACAATATTTTCAAGTATCATTCCAATTCTCACTTCAAAATATGCAATAACAGTTTACTCCTGTATTTACCTCAAAAATGTAGCCTTAAGCACTACCACTAGCATCACAATCTACCTAAAAACACCTTATTATTGGAATTTGGGAAGTCCCAAAATTAGTTGTCATGACTTTCTTTCAGAATTAAATGAAAACTTTAGATGTCTTTGCCAATCCATTTAAACCTTACGCCTCCTAGCTATCTCTTGTTGATAGTGCATAGATACTTCATTTAAACTCTTAATATTTTTTTCTCTATAAAAACTATCCGCATAAATAAATTTTCTATAAAAATTTCCGTGTAATTCATGAAATGATATTACCTTTGCAACACTCCTTGGTGTAGGCCACTCAATGATAGCCTTTACTTTCCTTGGTTCCATCTTAATACCCTCAGCTGAGACTACAAGTCCCAAATATATCAACTCCTTTACAAAATTGCATTTCTTGAGGTTAATCAACAATTTCTCTTCCCTCAACTTCTCAAAAACTCTATGTATATTCAGTAAGTTTTCTTCCAATATCTTACTAAAAATTAAAATTGGATCCAAGTGAACAATGAAAAATTTACCCAAAAATTCTTTTTATAATTCTCATTCATTAGCCTATTAGAATGTGCTTGGTATCATATAGCCCAAATGGCAATGACTAATCACTCAAAGATACAATCCTCCTTGGTTTTGAAGGTTTGACTCCATTCAGTCTCTTTGATCTAGATTTGATGATATCCACTCTTCAAGTCAATATTTATGAAGTACTTAACCTCACTCAAGCAATCCATAATGTTGTCCATCCTTGGCAAGGTAAATTTGTACTTGATTGTAATCTTGTTAATGGCTCAAGACTCTATCCACATTCTCCACTCTCCATCTTTCTTTGGTGCTATTATTGCATGTATCACACACAGACTCAAGCTCTCTCAGATCAATCCCTTCCTCAACAAATCATGGACATGTATGTTTGGTTCCTCATTCTCTACAGGAATCATTTTATGGGTTGTCTTATTTGGAAAAATGTATTCTCTAGTATCAAATCCATTTGGTTACTAATCCCTCTCATTATAGTAAACCTTCACAAGAATGATCTAATATAATGTCTTGAGATTTCCTCCCAAAGCATTCCAAATCTCAATAGTGCAGATATCATTCTTTGAAAAGCTGACTCTAGGAATTTCACACACAAAACCACACATGCTCATGCCTATACTCATCTAAAATTCTGCCACCATCTTACCAAAAATCTCAGACATTACATATACCTTTTTCTCCTACTCTTCCCTTTGTGTCACAATCTGTGAGTAAAAGAATCTATCCTTTCATTGTGAATATAGTGATGTAATAACAGACAAATTCATTTAATCAAACCAATTATGGTGCCTCTCTAGAAGCCAAATAAAGTCAGATATGCATCCATTGGAATGATGTCACATAGTACCTCATCATGTTAACTCCCAATTTTGGATTTCACTAAACATTTTTCATTGACCAAAGCTCTATGGTCTTTCTGCAACTATGCAATCCATTACAGATGTCAGTGCCTCTTCCTTTCTAGCTATAAATTTTCAAACATCTCTTCTAAAATGAGATTATCTGTGCTACCACTATCAATTATGACATCACAACATTTACCTCCATCTTTGCACCTTGTGTAGAATAAACTCTTCCTTTGAACTGGCTCCTTTTCTTCATTCAACAATTATCTCCTAAAAACCAGAGTCTCTCTTTTTGCATCTTCAAAATGCTCAGATTCAACTTCCTCATCTACATAGAACTCCATGCATACCTCTCAAGTCTGTTTTTCCTTTCCTTGATGTTGTGTAAGATTCATAGTTTGATGTCCTTATTTTTACATTGGAAAATGTTCCCTTTTCAGTTTCCCTTCTCTCAGTAAATTTCTGCCTAGGTTCATTCCTTTTTTTTTCACCATTATTTAAGTCAATAGGAAGCAATAATTTAACTACATTCCCTCATAGTTTCGACTGGAATTGTAATTTTATTCTTCTTTTTGATCTCATTTTTTTCCTTCACAGATCAGTCTTCACTTCATTAGTCCTCTCCACAATCCAATCTCTTCCTCTTTGTTGATCACTCTAAAATCTCTATTTTAGCTTCTCTTATCAAGAAAATTGATAAGTATCTTCTATTATGCATTATTCTATAACCTAACTCCAACTCTTTCTTATCATACTTCAGGTTTCCAAACCTACGAGAGCAGTACACCATACCTTTTCTGGTTAATCTCTTTTTAATGGTTTGTTCTGATTATGACCTTGTAGAACTCTTTAGTATACTCCTTGGTAGGCTTACCATATTTCTTTAAAACTTGCATCTTTTTTAGTAGATCTAACTCATATTCAATAGAAATAAATTCTCTTTAACTTCTCCACAATTTCGTCACATCTTGTGATTTTCTCTTTACATCTTTTATTTTTCTGTTGTATTTCCACCAAATGTTGGCATAACCTTTCAAATGGTCTTTAAAAATCCAACCCTCTTGTGATCTTTCTTTCTTATTTTCTTTCAGTACCTAAAAGTAATTTCCATGTCATTGATTCAAATCATCAATCAATTCTTTTGGATTATAGATTTTGAAATATGTGAAACTTCAATACTTTCCTCTTTTTCCAATCTGAGAGGGCCTCTAAGAATACGACTTGTTCATGGTCTCTCTAAGTTCATCTTGTCTTTTCTTCAAACCATGCTCTTTCCTTGACTTCATCTTGATGTAGGGGCATCCAATGTCAGTATGGAAACCCCGTGACCACCCAAAAATATGTTTTCCTTTATGCTTCCTTTCTTTGTTAGCTTTGCATATGTTTTGCATTCTAGATAATCTTTTCAAGGAACAAGGAGCCCCCACCTCTCATAATTATCATAATTTTTCTGGAACACTTTTATTTTTGTGCTTTGGAATCTAAATGAGGAAGCATTAAATTCATGCTTTTAGGACATAAAATAAGAACTTTGGCTAAAAGGAATTATTAGGGTTTCAAGATCATTCCCAGAATTTGAAATCTAAGTTTAGTTTTATTTTTCTCAAAAAATCTTTCTAACTAATTGGAGGTACTAACAGTACTACATGTGTTCCAAAATTGTCAAAAACTAGCAGAGCTTTGCTTCCCAGGATATTCTTCACTTGAGACTTTTCCAATGGGTCAAACAGCTTCATCAAACAGAAAGTCCCAAATCAAAAGCAGGCTCCCTTGTTGGTGCATTCTCAAAATGTGCTAATTTTTTAATGTATGAATATTTGAATTTCAAATTGTAATTTTTGGTGCCAAACTACTAAAACTCATAATTTGAATGTTTCTTTTGGATCCAAACCAAAAAGGAGTTATTTATGGGCTAGTTTTTTAATTATGGGTAGCTTTTTTGGGGGGGAAAGAGTGCATATTGAGAAAAGGGAACTTTTGTAATTTTCTGTAAGGGCATGTATTACAGAACTCGGGGATTTGGGATACTCTACATGTAAGTATTTAATTATTCTGCAAATAAATAATCTTCTCTTGGTTTCTTTAGTGGTGGATATTTAGTGTCTCAAGTTAGCACCCTCGTCACATCTTCACTTTCATCTCCTCTTCTAAGATTCATTCCTCTACACAACTCCTCTTGAAGTGCATGAACTTATCTCTATAGGGCTCTAAAGCCCTCTTCTGGTACTACAATGTTTCTTCCACCACCATGATTTCTTCATGGAGGCATTCTTATCACTTGTCTTCAAACCCACAACCCTAAGTCCTAGTGCAAACTACCTCATGTTTGACGATCTATTTACACACTCAGGAACTCCCGCTCTAATACCACTTGATGGAAGGAAATTATCCCTCAAACACAACCTTACATAGATAAACAAATTTCAAGAACAATAACCTGCAACTTTTATTATGTCTTCATGAAATCTTCCACAAACATGCAACCAAATGAAATACAATTATTCGGGTTTTGCAAGGTCAATTATAAAAAATGGTTGTAAATACATGTAGAAAACCGTGACATGATATTCTATGAATGGCAAATAACAATGGCTACTAAAACCTGTTTCCACTTTGTAAGAAAAACTACAGGGAATTCACATCTTCTCCTCCACAAAATGAATCTTTCCATTCATGACCACTTTTATATATTCTTTTTCCACCTACAAATAAACTGAATTCCACTTTGTTAAACCAATCCAGTTGTCCTTTTTCCCAACCATAAGAAATTTCCAAATTTTTATCCAACTTTTGGGAGCCATAACTTTTCACTTGGGTGTTAGATTGACAAACCATATGGATCATTGGAAATATCTCAAGTGGTAGGGCCGTAAAAGGTCCCTTGATTTTTGGCCATTTTTTGGGCCCATCAGGAACCTCTAGGTGACTCAAAATTGACTTTGAATATTTTAAAGGGATTTTTAAGACAAAAGCATTAATATCTCACAAATGGAAAATGGTATTTAAGTGATTTCTTCACCATTGGATTCATTTCACCGTTTTGGAGGTCCGTGTAATATTTCATGTCGATATGTGCAAAAATTCCAACTTACTAAAAATAGTAACCTTGTTATTTTTAGCCCTTATTGAAAAATTATTCGTGCCAAACCTAACAAAAATCAAAATAAACTATTTTTTTGGGGATGCAAGATTACTCTTACACCTTGGATGCTCCTACATCATCTAATGGCTCTAGAATGACATTCATTGAGTCTCCTTTTATATGTAGATTCCCAATCCTACATAATTTAGTTTTTTAAAGACCTAAGATCAAGGCTTGAGCTTCAACTTCATTATTTTCTCTAACCATCATATTTTTAAAAGCTACTCAACCCAAGCAATGTATAAGAACATAAATTTCCATTGAAGTGGTTGAATTTCCTTGAGAGACACCATCAAATTTGATCTTAAATATTTCAAAATGAGAGGGGATCCACTTCACCAAACCTCTAACAATTTTGATTTCTTAAAACTTCTTTTTCAATTAACAAGGGGATATTTCAAGGGATCTCATGATCTCAAAACCTATATGTATTGAATCATGAGTTGAAATTGTTAAGTCGTTGACTCTACCTAAGTCTTAAAAACTTATGAAATGACCAAATATACTTCTTCAAAAAACCATCCAAACTTAGGGCCATATCCTTGAAAATACATGTAATAATCAAATTTTACTAAGAACATTAGTGGGGTGAAATAATTCAAACTAAAACTTCACATTCACAAATACAACACATGTACTTTTACAATGTAGAAAAATACACAAAAGTGTTTTCATCTCCATAGCAACACTAACACAAGAGACAAACATAGGTAGAGATTTATCTCTAACTAAAATTACCAAAGGAGACATGTAACATAATAAGTAAAAAATCACAAAACAATATACACCAAATGGTTCATTTCATATAATCATTTAAGTAGGGTGAAGAGATGAGTTAGATCCATTAAGAAGGAATACACAACCCATTTATATCCTTAGCATTTTCACAAGAATTATACAATGTTCAATTTTTATTAGGTTCATTTATTATATTCAATTATTTATTAATATTCTATAATTATATATGTGGATAAATGAGAACAATACATATCATTTTCAAATATCATAAGTTAGAATAAAACCTTTTGTTAAATATATTTATTAATTTGATTCATTCATTTACCAATACACATAATGCAAATAAAGGAAGGAATTATCAAATAGAGAATTAATCAAAACATCATGAACATATTCTCAAAACTTCACAACACCCAAAACAAAGTTAAATCATCACATGGGATTTCCAATGATGCAAAAAATGGTCACAACATGTGTATCAATACAATAATCACACATAAATTTTTTATGTAAAAATCTACTTAACAGGTACACCAAAAATTCCAATTAGAAACGATTCATCGAAATATTTGTAGGAAATAGACCCAAGAATTTTTAACAAACAACTCCATGTCCAAGATATTTCTACAACCGAACAAACACCTCTACAACTCTACTAATAAATTACTAAATACATGGTTCTAAAGGTAAAATTTTACATAAGGGTACTCAATATGTTTCACAAGCTTCCCAAGCCGACACATGAAAAAATGAGGTTTCTATATTCAAAAAGTGTGACTAAAATAATAGGACCTATAGAGCCTTCTATATTTCCTAAATAAACTAAGGTTTAAAATAGATAGGTAAGTATTATAGACCTACCCTATAGCACATTGAATCACAATTTCAATAGAGAACAATGTTCACCCATCAAAATTATATAATGACAACTTTAAAATTTAAATAATATTTTCAAATAAAGTCAATTAAACATAAATAAGTTTATCTTGATTATAATCTCATTTAAAATAATATTACGATGTGGATTTCTAACTCATAACATCAATTTCTAATACATAATTTTATTGCATACGACAATAATTATAGCTTCACAAGTTTTCTAAACTAAAAAATGCATAAATAAAAATCAATTCCCTAAATGGGTCATCATGGCTCTATTATGTAAATCAATAATAATGAGTCTACCAACAATCCATGTAGAACCTAAAGATCCACCAATTGACTACAAAGATGGTCTCATGAATATCATATACAAACAAAGCACTCAAGTGGCTACATACAAAAACTTATTCAAGCATGGATTTTTCAACACAATTGGACACATACAAAATTCAATTTACACAAGGAAGAAGAGAGTAATCTTAAAAAATGGGGTGGAATGAACACCTTGGCTCTTAAATTCCAAGATGAGGAAAAATTATCATAATAAAAACCTATCTCCAATGTATGCTCCTCATATGCCATAATTTTTCATTAAACACTACTCTTTGAGTTTAGAATAAATGTTGCACCTATTAAGAATTATTCATTATCTTATTTACATCTTGCATCAAACACTACTCTTAGAGTTAAGGAAGAAATATTTCATTAGTCATGTTCTTGTTTACTTAATCTATCCATTTTTCATCAAGACCTACTATTAGAGTTTGGAAGAAATGTCCACTCCAAGCCTCCTACTTATCTCATCAATTCTTATAAAAAAATTAAGAAAACTAAATTTAGAAAATCATTATTAGAAAATGTGAGAGAACACACAAGAATAAATAAACTCGTGTACCAATTTTTTTTTATTTCCATTATAATTTATAAGTAGTCACAAAATAAATAATTTAATGTTTCAGGGCTTGATCTTAATTGGTTAAAGCATTGAGTTCTCATTGTGGTGATCTAAGTTCAAATCCCAAAGGGACTTCTAATATTAAAATCTAATTTGTGACTCTTGATATTCCATATTTGACTTATAGTGTGGAGATAGTTTCTAAATAATTTTCCTTATAGGTTGTGACTCTTGGTCTTTCATAGGTGGTTTCTAGATTGGTTTGTTAAAAGTAGATTATATTAGTCTCATTGGTATGCTTGCAAGAGATTTTTTTGGTCTCATGTTGATTCTCATTTGAATAGAATATTTATAAAAAATAGTAATATTAAAAGATCCTATAAATAATCTAATAATTATAAAATAACATTTTCAAGTTTCCCTTGAAAGTTGATAAAAATAACATATAAAGTCCATTAATGGATTTTTTTTTAAATAAAAAAATACATAAAGATTATCCATCCTTAAGAATTTGGACTCAACAACCCAAATCACAAAGGAACTGGTGATGTTGTTGAGGATCTAAAGAGTAAAATAATATTTTGATAACCTTGGTAACTTAAGAAAACGTTTATCTATTTTTTTTGGTAAGTTTGGAAACCAATCAACATATGCCAAAAAATGGCACCCAAAATGAAGAGGGTTGCGAGGCTCAAATTATATTGAAGATTTTGTTGGTGGCTACAACACAAAATCATAATTGTGCCTTATATTTTTTAGTAGTTCAAGGTTTTTTTCATTTTTGTGAGGTGGTGACTCTAATGTCAAAGAAAAAATTTATTGTTCTCGATCATGTTTCATGAGCACAAATCAAGGTGATTACTATTAGATGAAATTTATAAGTTCTTTTCTTCCAAAATTTAAAGAATGGTTTCTTGTTTAATAAAGAAACACATTATATGTTCATATCTCTTTTCTATCTTGTATAAACTATTTTTAAACAACTACTGATTGTTAGAATGGACTCATCTACCCTTAGGGTGATTCATCATGTAAATCATACAATGCAAACCTAAGTGTTATGATAGGTCAAATATCCAAGAATATTATGAGGATGAACCTCTATGTTGTTCATACAATCCTACACAAAATAAAAATTCACATTCATACCTACAAGCATCCATACTTAAAAAAATAAGGATATATGATCTCAATGGGATTTAAAAATAATGTGAATAAAGATCCAAGGCATTGCAATCCAATGTCCATCCTACTACTACAAAAGGCCAAGATACTTAGTCTCCTATCATTCCCTTGGACACTATTTACAAACAATTAGACATAGTTTGGGTTGATTATGAAATGAAAATCATGACAAGCAAGGTCTACAACTAGATACCTAGGTTTGGTGGGTACAATAGCACTGAAGGGGACACATGCTATGGCATTTTCAAAATTCATGGAAAAAATTTAATTTGAAGATGAAGACATGTGGACGTGGTTCTTCATTAGGCACTTACATGAAAAGTACAAAATTGGAATGATTTTTTTCTAGAGAACGTATTTTCTTCTTAGAATGATAGGTTGTGGTTGCATTTGAATAAGAATTCACATTGCATCTAAACCTTATTGTTCTTGTACAAGATTTAGACAAAATCAAATGGAGCTCGAAGGAGAGTCTAGAAATGAGTTTAGTCATAGGTTTGCAGCTACCCTTTCCAAGATACCAAAAAATTCTAGGCCTAACACACCTAATTGTATTGATATGTTTCTTGAGGCCTATGAAGTTGGTATATGTTCAATATAGGAATATTTTAATTTGATGAATATGAAATAGGCATAATTATTCTTTGATTCTATTAAGGAACTGAAAAGGGATATGATTGCAAAATCATTTCTATAGGTATAGATGTTGTTGGTTATGGACATGTTGCAAAAAATAATTGCATGGATGTTTCATGTGGTTGAAGAAAAACATGAAATGATGATTGTGTTTTTAGGTGGGTAGAGGAAGGTGTTAGTGCACTATGTCACAATAGTATAGAAGATGATGATAGTGTGTGCACCTAACTTCACTTGGGTCAATTATATGTGGGTGATTGCAATAAAGAGATTGATAATGATTCTCACTTTGTGAGTGAGGAGCATGACCCTGCTATTGGGAATAATGAGATGGACAAAGAGGAAGAGGTATGTACTAGTGAACAATTAGATTGGGTAGCTTTTGGAGTCAGTTGTATAGAGTGTACACATGATGGTGATGTAGAGAATGAATAAGAAAATAGTTTCTTATTTAATGTATTACCCTATTTTTTACCTAATTTTAATTTCGAATCTATTGATCTTTGTTTGCATGATGTCAATTTAGACATGGCTACACATGATGACAATAATTTTGAAACAAGTGTTAATGCAACAAATGTTTTTTTGTTTAAAGAAATTTCCCTTGATGATTGGATGGATAGTGATCATGTGGATGCATATGAGACCTATTCATTTGGTGCAATATTTTTTATCTCCTTCATGTACATTGTGCTTCAATAGGGTCACATGAAGATGTTGTTGTAGAGGTGAATGTGGAAGAAGTGTGTCTTAGGTCCACTTTCAACATGATATATGGCATATCATACTACCCAAATGAGTTCAAAATAAAGTGACAATTTGAGGAATTTAGTTCTTCACATGAGGTTTCTCATAATACCGTTTTTATG
This sequence comes from Sequoia sempervirens, assembly GCA_007258455.2. Classification (NCBI taxonomy): domain Eukaryota; kingdom Viridiplantae; phylum Streptophyta; class Pinopsida; order Cupressales; family Cupressaceae; genus Sequoia; species Sequoia sempervirens. Next base: position 188,445 of record VDFB02171394.1, read on the forward strand.
TTTATGATGGGAATTAATGCATGGATCAAAGGTTTGATATAGACACAAGGTGCATCAACATAAATGATAGTGAGGAACATTGGTTTCTTATTGCCCTTGATGTGAGTAAATTTGAATACTCATCTTTCATTCCTAATGTACATGTAGCTTCTTTTAGTATGGATAATAGTATTCCTAAGTTAAAATCCTTTCTATAGGTCTAACATACATATGATGATAATGTTGAGAAACAACACATTTTCCAAAAAGAAAGATCAACATGCTGCTAAGCTTGATAGTGTGGCAGAGCTCCAATTTTTTTAATTTCAATTGCAAGAGGGAGATTTTATTTGTAAAGATCAAAATAATAATCAAAAATTTTTTACTTTTCATGTGAATTAGATGTATTTTATTTTGGACTCAATTCAAATAGGGAGGTGAGAAAGAATGAAAACAATGTGCTTGTGTGCGAAGAAAGTTCACTCTCTTCTATAAGTTCCAATTATTTTGATGTTGACTTGATTTAAAAAAAAAGTACCCTTGTTATTCTGTGCATGCATGGTATGTCATGGAATAGGTCTAGCACCTATTATTTTTGGTTTCCTTGCAATGGAAAGGTTAATTATGGAGTTCAACTTTATTCTTTTGGAGGCAATCATAAGTTGATGCGTGCAATCAAAGAGATTCATTGGTTGCAACTGGGTGGTAAATACAACTATGGTTGGAGGGATATCAGTTCCTTCAATATGCTTATTTTTTATAGAGGCAAGTGGATGTGGAAGCTTGTTTGTGGTCATGAGCCATGGGTATTCATGCAAGGTTTGACCTAAAAAATAAAGTGGTAATTTTGTGTGTGGCCATATCTTTAATATTTATTGTGCTTTCATGTCATTGGATCCTATATGTTGTTTCTCCCTATACATATTGTGTTATATTGTGTATATTGTTGTCCTTATGTAGTCATGACCCTTGTTTATCATGACAAAATGTAAGTTAGTCCCAGTATTATTTGATTCTTAGTTTTGGTCTACTCCTAGAGATCTATATTCTCGTTGTGCCTAAAAGAGATGCCCATCTACAACTAGAGCTAATGTTGGCACCCTATTTTTATGTGTCTCATTTTTTCTCTATTTTTAGGAAAAATGTGTCAAATTTGTAGCTACAAAAAATTACTATTTATAATTTTATATTTGAGTGGGATGGATCCGAAATTTTCCCCAAAGCTACAAAGTAACCAAATAAACATGTTGGTAAAGTTTTGACCCAAGATCATGCCTTATTTTCAAAATATTAAAGTTCACTTTAAAATGTTTCAAAGTAAGTTTTGAGGCATTTAGAGGCCATTTTTGGGCCTAAAAGTGGTCATAACTAGCTTTCCAATAATTCAAATGGTTCATCAATCAGACTCTCAGATCAAAAGTTATGGCCTTTGAAAGTTGGGCCTCCTAAATTTGGAAATGTGAAAATGTGTTGGAAATATAAAATAGTTGTAAGAGGGAGTTGCATGTCTTGGTGTGTGTTTTGACACATCAAATAACATCTTTGATTGGAGATAAGTTGGGCACCACTTTTGGGTAGTTTCAACTCATTCTTTTGTAAATACAGTTTGATGGTTTCATGTATTGTATCTCCTATATATTAGGTGCTTGATATGGAGGTTGAGTGTGAGTCTTATAGATATTGAGTTGTCTTTGGATCTCAGGTGAGGGATACTCTTGTGAAGACTTGCTTTGCAAGTATATTGTAATCTTGTTGACTTTTTAATAATATATTGGACAACTTTTGGAGTGTGGGGTTTTTCTCTCGAAAGGGGTTTCCCCACATACATCACTATGTTGTGGTATGAATGATATTTATGTTTTTTTTTTTTAGTTTTCATAAATTTTGTAAATAAATTTTTTTTTGCATAACCCTCCTCTCAAGATTAGTGCAGGAAGTTGTTTTGCTACCTTGGCTTCCTTACACTGTTATTCTCTATAAGTGTGCATTTGACCTTATCCTACCCATTGTTGATAACTAATTTGAGAAATATTCTAAGGTAGGTTCCCATGTTGAAGTATTACTCAAGAGGGATGGTAAATATTTATTTTTTATCTTTGGGTTGTAAAGGGGCACGGGGGTCCCACAAACCCTCCCACGCCCCTTTATACACCCTAAACTACCAAAAAGTAAACATAAATTGCGGTAGTTTGTTGTTGTGCTTGTAGTGGTGACTTTTGTGCCTACGGCTAGCGCCATTAGTTTACTAGTTCAAGGTTGTCGTTATCGGAACTTGGGAAGGGGGTATGAGGGGTGAGACCGAGGACGCTTCTCTATTACAAAAAGCAAAGCTTTAAGTTTGAATAACAGCTACAAATTTGAAGCCTGAGTTGAAACTTGAAGTTTGACAATAAAAATGTTGTACCCAAAATTAAAATTTCTGCTTCACTAAGGCATTTTGGTAAAAAAGGTCAAAATCTTGTAAAATTGTTGTCAAAAGTCAAAAAAGGTCAAAATGTCTAAAAATAGCAATTTTCTATTTTTAGAAAATTCTAAACAACAAATGAACCATGGGGTTTTTTTGGGTTTATTATCAAGAGGATGCTTGCAAAATTTTGAAATTAGGGTTTTAGGCCCCTATTTTTAGAAAAACCCTAAAAATAATATCTTTCCATAAATGGCTCAAAATGATTTTGATTGGTTAATATTTCGTCATGATCACACTGGTCCAATCAAAATCATCAAAAAGTCAATTTTTCTTTGGTGGGTCTATTTCGCTTTTTCAGAAGAAAAGTTAGGACCTTCGAGGTCATCAATGGAGGATGGCCAGATACTAGGTGTCAAAATCTAAGCTTCAAACGCTACATAGAACAATCTATGGCGAAAGATGCTTGAAAAATGGTGAACATGGAGAGGAATTTGAAAAGTTGAAAATTGCAAAAAATAAACTAAATTTGGAGATGGATGCCTTACCTCAAGGAAGGCGGCTAGGCTTCAATGCCATAGAATATTTTCAGTTTTTTTTTGTCACATACACGCAACGTGCTCAACGCAGTTACCGTCAACAGAGGCTCTCAACGCAATCGACAAGATGGTAAACGCGAAGCGCGAGTGTTGTACCCCAAATTAAATTTTTTTGCTACACTTAGGCATTTTAAAGCAATGGTCAAAAGTCTTGTTAAAAACTGTCAAAATGTCGGAAAATGAAAACTTGCATGTCATGCATGGTGCTCAAAAACTCAAAATTTTCAAAATTTGAGGATCTGGGTCTACTAGGAGCGAAGTTTTCTACAAAACCAAGATCTCAGTTTTTCGGCCCTAAATTTTAGAAAATTTTCTAAAAATAGAAAGTTTCTAAAAACAAACTTTTTTTCTAGGTTTTTCTAGGTTTCTTCTCAAATGGATGTTGGCAAAATTTTCAAAAAATAGAATATCTAACTCTTGGGGTTCAAATTGATTTTGATTGGCTTAAAAAACTTCCTCATTGGACTAGTCCAGTTAGAATCGTCAAAAGATCAGTTTTTCTCTAATGGGTCTATTTTGCTTTTTCAGAAGCCAAATTAGGAGCTCCAAGGTCATCAATGGAGGTTGCTCAAACTGCTAGGTGCCAGATCTGAGGTCTCAAGCACAACATAGATCAGGAAACGGCGAAAGATGTTCGTGAAATGAAGAACGAAGGAGGGAAGCTGGAAAAATCTTGAAAGCAGTAAAAAATTGGCAATCTGGAGAGCTCGGGTGCCCTTGCCCAGTCAAGGCGCTTGGGATTCTGTGCCTTAGTATATTTTCCAATTTCCAACGTGATGTAAATGCAACATTTTTCGAGCACGAAGCGAGGAACAAAAAATAGAGGGAAAAGCTGAAAAAATGATAAAAATGACAAACTGCTAAGCTTAGGTGCCCTTGCTAGCCAGGGGCACCCAGCCTTTCAAGGTGCCAAATGATGGAATTAGGGTTCGTGCCACCAAGATGTTTTGTTCAAAATCCCTCCAGCTCCGCAGAAAATCCAATAGTAGGTCTACTAGATCAATCATCCAATCGGAAACTTGGATCGAACAGAGGAGTTTCATCAAGAAGCAAACTGGAAATTGTGAAAACATCAAAAAATTATTCTATCTCTGGGACCTTTGGGCGCCCCAACTAGCCAAGGGTGCCCAGGGTTTTGGAGGACCTAATTCGGAGATTAGGGTTTGCAAATATGATCATTGTCTTTAGAATTCTGCCAGCGATCTAGTGGATGTCTCAACTCAATCATCAGATTCGTCTGTCACCAGCAATTGCAAATCAAGCAAAGGACAGAGCTTGGAAGGTCAAAATTGAGCAAATGAAAATGCCTAAAAAATTACTTAAGTCTGGAGAGTTTGGGTGCCCTAGGTAGCCAGGGGTGCCCAAGGATTTGAGTGCTCAAAAGTTGAAATTAGGGTTTGTAGTCTTCATAACTTTTCTTCAGATTTAGTCCAACTCTTCAACGGATTCAACGATGAACTCATCAAATTTGCCAGTCATCAGATATTGTTGATCGAACGGGCAGAGAAAAGTCAAAAAGAAAGATAAAATCTCAGAAAAAACTAACTCTGGAGCAGTTGGGTGCCCAAGCTTTTGACCCCTCAGATTCAGTTTTTAGGTCATGCAACCTCCAGAAGATCTTCCTTAGAATTCTCCGAGCTATCCAACACATCTGGCAGCCAGCTCATCGGACCTCTTGAACGGCCGGAAATGCAAGTTCAACTGAGAATTCATTTGAAGGTGAGAAAACACAAAAATTGAAGAACATCGAGAAAATGGCTAACATTGGGAGCCATGGGCACCCTAGCTAGCCAGGGGCGCCCATGATTTTGAGGGACCAAATGATGTTTTTATCAAATGTTTCCTCCAAGACAATCCTCTTAGATTCAATTAGGCTCCGCAACGACATAATTAGCTAGCTCATAGGATTCATCGAGCGCCCAAAATTGAGGATCAAACTGAGGTCAAAATCAAGCAAAAAAGTTGAAAATTTCAAGAAAATTGGCTAAGTTTGCTAAAGAAAAGCGCTCCTAGTCAAGAAGGGTGCCCAAGGCTCAATGCCTTAGAAAATTTTCCAACTTTCATCATGCATCATCCAAACAGTGTCTACATTCGATGAACCTGCTCAAGATTAGCTTCAAATGATTTAAAGCTAAAGAATAAAGCATTTTTTATCCTCAAAACTTATAAAAGAAGGCTTTAGATTTCATTATTCACTTTTTACAAGTTGGCGTCTAGAGGAGAAAACATACAATTTTCTGTTTTTTTAAAGATATGGAGGCTTAAACGCAGTGTTTTTTCAGTTTTCTTCATGGATTCGGGATTGGCAAGCACAAAGGCTCACTTTTTCATGCTTTATTCTTCTAGGGCATCATTATTAAGAGGAAGGGGGTTATCTTTTTCAAAATTCATTCATTTGGGTCCGCTTAGTACTTGATTCTCTTCAACTTTGGAAAATTTTAAATTTTCAAGAATCTGTTTTTTACGCTTTTTTGGGAAATCCTCAGCTTTTTCGAAATTTGATCAACTGGATTTCTCCGAAATGAGATTCTCTACAAAACCCAAGTCCCAACTTTTTTCAGATAAATTGCTTTTTCAAGGCAAATCAACATTCTATTTTCAGCAGTCTGTGCAAAAAAGTTTCCAAACCTAGTTGAGTTTACAGTCAAAAATCAAGATTGTCAACATGCAACACTTTCCACTTGAAATCAAGAACAAATCAGCTTTTTGGTGGATTGAGTTTCCTAAATGAGTCACCTCTTTGGGGCAGTCTTATTTTCCGAGAATATAACTCAAAAGCAACAGTGAACTTGATGCTTTTTCTGAGTTTTCTTGGTATTCTTGTCTCATGCTTATCTATTCTTTGTGAGATAGAAAAGAATCAAGTCGTAATAGTTGGCACTTTCCTTGTTTTTTGCTTTCAGTAGGTTGTTAGATAGCTATCTTGTTTTAGTTTTAGAAATAAAGCTTGCGAGTTGGCAAGTCTTGGTTGTAAAAGCAAGGAGATTTTAGGGTTCCCTACTCCTCTGCTTGTGTATAAATAAGGGCAGCCTTGCCCATTTTTCTGGAATGGTTATTGTGATAGAAAATTGTTGAGCCTACTTTTGCCTGCAAGTTGTTATTTAGTGTCAGTTCAATTGTGTAAGAGCAAGCTTGCATGCCTGCCTATTAGCTACAAGTTATTGTTCAATTCATGTGTTTTGTGCCAAGCGTATTCTGATTGATCGCTAAACTATAAGCCTATTATTGCTACAAATCTGCTATCCCAGAAGTGTAATCTTTGTTATTGGAAATTTGAGAAAAGAAAATCTTATGCCTGCTTTGCTGCTTTGATCTACTATCTCAAGTTTCACATTCCATTTTATGTGTTTCACTTATATAATCTTTATTTCAGCTTGCATCTAAAGTACAATGAGTCTTAAGGTGTGCGTTGGGAGTGAGTTTATGTGAGTTTTGTGTCAAAGAATCAATTCCTTGTTTACTTTTGACTCTCAAGCTTTGAATTTACTTGAGTTGTTAAAAGCGTCATTAGAGTAGGCTTAGTCATAGTTGAAGTTTAAAAAGAGAAAATATCAGCTATGGCGCTAGAGTTTTATAACCTTGTGTTCTTAGCTGAACAAAGAGGGAGCTTCCCATCCTAATTCGAAGAGCAGTTAATCTATGCATAGCTGTCCGTTTCTAATTCGCATACTAGAGGTGCGAATTGAAACACCAACAACGAGGAGGTTGAAAATCTTTGAAAATGGATAACACTGGAGTACAAAAGCGCCCCTACAAGCCAGGGGTGCCCAAGATTTCAAGGGTTCAAATGTAGTTGCTAGGATTTGCAGTTTTGGTTGTCCTCTTCAAAATTCTACAAGATTTCCAACCAGTTTAGCATCTAGTTCACAAGATCTGTATAGACAAAAAAGCACCCTTGCAAGCTACGGGCGCCCAAAATTTTGAAGCATTAGATTCAGTTTTTAGCTTTCATGACCTCCGGCAAGTCCTCAGATTTTGTTAGACTGGGCGATGAGTCCATCAGCAGCTTCATTGGAGCTCTCGAACATCCAGAAACGAAGATCAAATTTAGGTGTTTTCGTTGAGAGGACAAAGTGAAAATTAGGTCTCTGGAACACATGGGCGCCCCAGTCAACCAGGGGTGCCCAAAAATTTGAGCCCTCTAAAATAGTTTTTAGAGTTTGCAAAATGAGTCATCCTTTTTAGAATTCTTTAGACTTTCCATTGAATATCTCAACTTGATCGCGGGATCCATCCATCGCCGACAATTGCAGATCAAAGCACAGGAAGCAAATTGGAGAAATTGAAAATCATCTAAAAAATGATCAAGTATATAGCACAAAAGTGCCCCTGCTAGCTAGGGGCGCCCAAGATTTTAAGCCATCAAAACCACTTTTTGGGGTTTGCTGCCTCTAGGAGATCCTTCTTAGTTTTGCTCACACTCTTCAATGAGTTCGCCAGCCAATCCCCAGGACCTATTAGACGTCCGGAGTCAATGATCAAACAAAGGTATTTTATCAAGGAAAAGATGAAAATATGGAAAATCTTCTAACTTTGGTGATGCAAAGCATCCCAGTCAGCCAGGGGCACCCATAATAGAAAGTAGTCAAATGCGGGATCAAAGGCTTGTGTGAGGTATCAATCTCCTCAGACTTGATCAGGTTTGCCAAATCAATTCACTGTCAATCTCAATTGCTCATAGATTGGTGGTAAATAATGCTCAAACAGGGGGTACAATCACCGAAAACAAGCAAAATTTGAAAATCTTCAAAAATTTTCTAACACTGCCAAACTTGGGTGCCTTATCTCAAGGAGCCGCCCAAGTCAACTTGAGTTACAAATTTTTGAAGACTTTCTTATGCCTTGGCCGCCCAAATTTTTAGGGATTCTTCGAGTTAACGGATATTTTCACGGGATGACTCCTAAAATTAGGTTTTCACGAGTTAACTGCTCCTTTCCCCTCCAAACCTTATTTAACAAGCATTTGAGCATCCATAATTCATTATTTTGCAAGTTGACTTCAAGAGGCTAACGCAAAATTTTCTTCTCAATAGCATTTTAAGGATCAAACGAAGGCCATTTTCAGAGTTCTTCATAGATTTGAGTCCAGGTTGCACATAAGAACATCTTTCCAGAATCCATTTTTCTAGGGCATCAGTTTTCAGAAACATAATTTCATAATTTTCAACTTCTATCAATCTGGGTTTTCTTTTTCAATCTTCTCCAAGATTGGAAAATTTTTCGACAACTTCTTCAACTTCCATTTTTCTAGGGTTTCATGTATGTTCAAGAAAAATTAGTTTGTTGAGAAATCTGACATTCTAGGTTAATTCAGCACAGGATTGGCTACAAAACATACGTCCCAGATTTTTCCCAAAAATAGCTTTAGTGACTTCCATTTTTTAGGGTTTCTAGAAAAATCTTTATGAAAAATCAATTGATCTAGGTCTCTTCAGCACACAAGCGCCTACAAAACCCACGTCTCAGATTTTTGCGAGAAAAAATTGCTTCGTAGCTTCTACCTTTATGGGGTTCTTGCATGTTCTTGAAAAAGTCATTTTTTCGAAAAACAGACGATCTAGGACTATTCAGAACGACATTCTCTACAAAACCCATATCTCAGATTTTTATCCAAAAATCTGTCTTTTTTTGTCTCTCAACGAAGCTATTTTTAGCTTTTGTGCAAAATTTGTTCAAACATACCCATCCTGTTCACAGTCAAAAGTCGAGTTTTTCAGTATGCAGTTCTCTCCAATCGATATCAAGACCAAATTGGTCTTGCTTCATGATTTCTTGAAGACACTTGACACTGACTTGCATCAAGTAAATCTAGTGGCCAACTTGAACACTTTGAAAGGCGGAGACTGCGTTACAATTTAAAATCTTGAACAATCCAGGTTACTGGCAGCAGCCTCTTTTCCCATCTCAGCACAAGGCATCGAGTTTGTAATTGCTTGTGTCAAGCATTACAATCCCACTTCACGGGAAATTCAATCAGTAGATGGGTGAATAATTTGTAGCCTCAAGCCAGGAGACGTTGAAAGATGTTTTGCCATTCCACCATGTCCAGATAACCTCATTATATCAATTGAAGAATGTGACAAGGCGTGGAATACGCAAAAGGAACAATGTCAGAAAAGGATGGCACAAAGGTGGCTAAAAGAGAAACAAAGCAGTTTTCCAAGGAATGTTGGACGTCGTGAATTCAGGGATGAGTATGTAGTCATGATTACTCTACTCAATCGAGTCATTGGTCAAGCAAAAGCACACAAGTTTCAACCATGGATGTTCTACATCATGTCCCAACTTGACAACAATAGAGAACACTACAATTGGCCGGCTTTGATTAGTGACACTCTTCACAGCCAGATGACAGGGTTCTTCAAGGCCCATGAATTCCATATGACTTCATACCTCGTATATCTTATAGCCTTTCAAAGCAAGTTTAGAGGGTTGAATGTTGTTGGAACTCTAGGCATGCAGCAAGTGTATGAGCATTACTCGCAATTAGAATTCTCACAGTCAAAGTGACACTTCAAGTGGGTAAATGATCTTTTCCTGATGCATACAGTGCGGGATCTTGACAACGAGTTGCATATACGGTTTTCAGAAAATGCCAAATTGGGCCGATTGGTTTATCCAATTCCCCACATTCTCCTACATTCGCGTATATGTCTTCTCAAGCAATCCAGCCATGCTACCTCAATACCCATTGGATAAGGTAGTATTCATGAAGTTCCTAAGGCAATTGAATGAAGTGCACACCTTTTTGCGTAACAAACGCAAGTCAATTGCTAGTTTCTCTTTTGAGATGGGTATATACAGATGCAAATCAGCAGCTGACGCTAAATTGATGAGCAATGAAATGACGAAGCTTAATAACAAGTTTCTCATAGAAAGGCGCTCATATGACCTTTGTGGTCTCTTGGCAACTCGCCTTGGTCAGAATTCTTCACATAAACCTACAATGGAAGATTTTTTGGTTTAGTTGTGAAGATGAGTTCGAAGTGCACAGGCGTAATTACAAAAGATTTAATCTTCCTCAGATCGCTGATTTCTTATTAGAAGATGTGGAGGGTTTATTAGATGATGATGGAGAAGTTTTACTTCCCACATATGCCAGAAATTAGATTGATCAACAGCCACTTTGACCAATTGCTTGGTACACCAAAGAGAGCACCTCCATTGAGGAAAGGACAAGTCGGGTTGTAAAGAACAGGCTATTCTTGAATAGCAAGATCACATGAAGGGTAGTCACTCTAGTTACAAAGTCGCCAGTGGTTCCCACCACACTACCTTCCACTTCTAGATGGAAACCCAGAGTGAAAGCGATGAGCAATCCCCCTGAAGGTTTTAAAAACAACAAAATGTCAAGACATTTGAAGGAAAAGATGCAATCTCCTAATAGAAATTGGCAAGAACAAGTAGATGCACCCGAAGATACAATTGAATCAGTACCAGACGTTGAAGCATAGCCTTCATCTCCATTCTTTCAGCATCACCGCAACCATCTCCAATTCACATTGATTTGGAGTCTAATTCACCAATTCATGACATCACAAAACAAACTCATTCATCAAGAGTTGATGAGACTAGAACTAATCCTCCTAGTGAAGTTAGTCGAGACTCTTTGTCTTGGCTTGAAAACCTCCTGGGCAGGAAGAGGAGAAAAACTTCTTACCAATTTGACTTTGTAGAGTTTGATAATGTCTACCAAGACTCATCAAAAAAGAAACTCAAGAAGCAAGTTCACGTGGAGAGGAATGCTGACAATGAGGTTGTCATTCAAATTGCTACACCGCCAAACGAAAAGAATACCAACAAGGTTGAGGCCGATGACTTCACATTGGTCAAAGCCAACCTTGGAAGAAGTACATGACAAGCTGATGTAAATCTCTTTGAGGTTGCAATAGTTAACTTTGATGAGCACATAGTTATACTGAGAGGGTGAATCAGTATAACACAACTTTTACCAATTTAAAACTTTATCAATCACTATAACACCATTCACTCAACATCAATAATAATGCACATGAGAAGAACACAATAACACCGACATTTACATAGAAACCCTTGTGGGAGAAAACCATGGTACAAATAATGTACTTTATATATTTATGTGAATGACAATGATTGTAGGCACCAACCTACTAGAAGCACCAACCTCTAACTTGTTTTGTAGGCACCAACCTAGAGGAAGCACCAACTCCCTCAATTTGTAGGCACCAACCCCCACAGCTAAGCACCAACTTGGCTAGAGACACCAATCTCTCCTTTAGGAAGCACCAACTTCTAAATTAAAGTTCCACCTCCTAAGTTGCTTCTTCAACAAATGATGGACAATACTGCTCAAATATATCTTTTTCAATCTTGCACCAAGTCTGCTATAACTCTTTTCTAAGATCTGATATAATTCTTCCTGAAAATGTTTGCAAGCGGATCATAAATCTGTATGACTTCTTCACTACTAATCTGCTTCTTATCTTCAATTTATCTTCCCTTTGTGATGTATGTTGTTTCCTTAAAGCTCACACAAGATACACCATTCTGTTCTTCTATCTCACATCATCATTCTCTCACTCACTTTACCTTTGCATAGATTTCTCCTTTATTTCTGCATAGATCTATCCTTTGTATCTTCCCAATCTCTTCCTCTATAACTGCAAGATCTTCTTCTCTATCTCAGCATCAACACTGCGTAATCCTCCTCCTATATCTGCATATATCTGTTATCCTGAATTTTTAACTCGTTTTAAAAATTTGGATAACCAATCAAAATTTTCATAAAATTGAGACTTTTCTTCTCTAAGGCACGCATTACGAGGTGCAAAGAGTGACAAATCTCAGTTTTAAGTTTATTAACCTTTGGGCTACTCTTTTTCCTTCTTTCGTTTTCGTTTTCGTCAATTTCTGAGTCATTTTTAGTGTCTTTTTGACCAAATTCGGGTTTTTGGAGCAACTCAGCAAATAGGGAAATTTAGACTCAAAGGCAAAATTGCTAAAGTTTCTTAAAATCTCGAAATTGTTTAAGTCATCCCAAAAGCCCGAATTTTTGTTAAGTCTTTATATTTTTGCTAAAGTGAAATTGTCATATGGCTTTAAAAACCCGAATTTGTTAAAGTCTTCATTTTTGACAAAATGAAAATTGCTAAGTCATTCAAAAAGTCCGATTTGCTTTAAGTTAGATTGCGTTGGAGTTCAAAAAGCCCGATTCAATGCAATTGCATCCAAAAGGTGCGAATTTGTTAAAATGAAATTGCATTGAAGTCTAAGAAACCCGATTTTATGTTTCTATTGACATTTTACATTGTCAAAAGCTTCAGAAAGTCCGACGCCTTTCTGTTTCAAGCTATTTGAATCCTTGTTTGCTTTTACTTCCCTGATTCAAGGAGATTTAATTGACCTCAATGCTTAAAGTTCGGATTTTCTTCTGTAAATAGTCAGTTTTCTGTCATTGCTCAACGCGCCTAGGGTTTCTTCACCATTATTTTTACTTGCAAACTCGCTTCAGGTATGTTATGCGTTTCTTGATCTCTTTTCCACGTTTTTCTGTTATTTATTACTTTATATTAGAAGTCATTCACATTTACGCATTTCGTTTTTGATTTTAATGTCTTTAAATGTAAACGCGTTTTTCTTCAACTTTTATACATCTTTTTACATAGTCATCGCCTCATCCAATACTCGTTTATACGTATTTTTGTTAGTATTTGCTTCTATATTTTACAAAACGCGTTTTCTTTGTCATTTTGTGTTATAAAATATGTTTTTATTTATTTTCTGTCCACCCCTATGAAAACGCGTCTTCATACGCCTTTCGCTTTTATTCATTTTCAGTTTATCATACCTCACGCGTCCTCTACTTTCCTTCATCCCATCGAAAAATTTGCCTTCCATATCCTTTCATATCTCCATTCTCAAACCTCATTTTGAATGCATTTTTCATTTTGTCATTCCAGCAATAAACTTTTCCTTCATTACGCTTTCATTCATCTTTTCAAACAATAAGGCTTCCATATACCATTTCATTTTCATCCATCCACTTCCATTGTCATTTTTCACAAAAGTTACAAGTTTCTCCTTCACTCACATTTCGGGTTTCTAGCTCAAAAAATGCATTTCGGGATTTGCAGTTGGAAATACAATTTTCAAAATTGCAAAAAAGTAAAAATTGCTAAAGCATCAAAAAGTTCCGAAATTGTTAAATGCTCCAAAAGTCCCGACTGCCCTTTTTATAAAAATTGCTATAGGCATAGAAAAACCCGAAATGCTTTTAAAAGGTTCAAAAGTCGAACTTTCTTTGATATAACTTCAAAATTCAAGCCAAAAATCTCTTTGTCTTGCTGTTTCAAAAAGACAAGATGTTGTTTTTGACTGCCGTCATCCCATCAAACTCCGAATTCGTCCTCACCATCCGCTTTCCATCATTTTTCTAAGACCGTTTCATTGTCCTAGGGTTTGAGTTTCACCATGTCCACTCACGTTGATGCTGATGATGTTCTAACCTTATGGGGTTTTCACCGCAGTCTTGCAGATTCCTGTTCAATGACAGACGAGCCAACTTCTTCTAAAAGCAAAAAGATGAAATACAAGTTTGATAAATATCAGAATGAGATTTCTCCATCTCATGTGGTTTCGAATATCGATGAGATCAAGGACACAAAAATTGGGCATATTGATATGTCTGAGTTTCTTGGGAGAGCTGAGAAATCTACTTCTTCTGACATGCAGAAATTGCTGAGGAGTCATATTCATCTGGTGTCTTCTTTTCCTGTTGCTGCCCTTGAGCCAGAATTCGTCCTTGCGTGTGCAGCACACTTTGATAGAGAATCCAGAACTATCAAGGATGATGATGGCAACGTGGTTATCAGACTTGATGCTGAAACAATCAACAGAGTTTTTAGGGTTCCTGATGCTACTACATATTCAGAGATCTCATTGAAGAGTGCTCACAGAAATTTTGAGCAGAAAAAGAGTGATTGTATTAGACATATCAATTCTAAGTGGCTTCTCAAATCACGACCTTGTGTGACCCGGATACCCAAATTGTATCGGTCTGATTTTAAGGAAGAAATTAATGATATGATCACTCTTCTGAGCAGAATAGCAGGGTTGAAGGTTTCTAATGTGTTTGAAAACTGGATGTATAAGTTCATGGTAGTTATTAGAAAAGCACAGCATCCAATATTCTGGGGAGAAATAATCAGTGACAGTTTGTGTGAACAGCTTGCACAGGTTCCCACCACTCTTACCTTCTATATGAACTCATATTTGGTTTATATAGCAGCTTCGTTGAGGCATTTTCCAGGTTTATCTCCTAAAGGTGACAGATCATTGGTGCTTGTATGGGAGTATTATGATCAGCTGACTTTTATTCCAAGTCGAGCGCATTATAGAAGGGTTCAAGATGCTTTCTTTGGTTACTTTATGTGTTTGTTCGATAAAGCATTAGCAAACAACAGGGTATCTGATGCGGCTTGGAATAAAGTAAATGAGTATGGTTGCTTGTTTCTTCAATTCCCTACCTTCACTTATATGAGAGTTGGCTGCTTTGAAGACCAACCTTATATGCTTCCAAGATATCCGACTGATAAGATTATTCTGATGGAGCTGGGAAGACAATTGATGACAGTTCATTCACGTCAAGCTACACAACACAAGACTGGAGTCAGTATTTCATCACATAATCCATTGATAATTGGGAGGTATTCTTTGACAACTTCTTCAAGAGCCAAAGCAATGGAGACTGAACTTCAGGAAATAACATTGAAAAGATTCCAGGCAAGAGTGGATTTTGATTATAGAAGGGTGAAAGACAAAATTAAAAGAGCCTTCACTCATGTGCACCGTATTGAAGACATTTGGGCAGACCTCCGGACAGAAAAAGATATATACAAAATGGATTATTGCAGGCTTACATTGGAGCAAATTATTGATCTAAATCTAACCTTAATTCCAGAGGGAGTAATTGATGATAAGCAGATTTTAGATCCTGAATACGAAGAACAAGGAGTTGCAAATGCCCCCATTCTTGCAATCCAATGGTCTCAAAAGGAATCTGTCTCAATCTTTGATAGGTTTCAATCAGTCTTGGCGAACACCAACTCTTGGCTCAAAAGCATAGGTGTTAAAACTATCAAAATCAAAGTTAGGGCTGAAGATGATCCAGCTGGTCCTAGAGGTTTGAAGTCAGAAATTAGAGAGCAGTCAAAAGAAGGAGCTTCTTCTTCAGGTACCAGAATTAAGTTGAAGGTAAGCCGAGCTGCAGAACAACCGTTGGAAAGGGAAACACTAAAGGGAAAAGAAGTCAATGAAATGCAGATTCAAGTTTTGGATCAGCAAGAAGAAGACGAGGTTCTTGAAACCTCTACCATTCTAAGTGAGATAACTCCTCACATTGAAGCTCCAATACCAGAATCAGCCATATCTCCTATGTCCCCTATCGACAGTGATGTTGATTCCTTTTCCACCGTATTTGTTCCTTCTATTCCACCTCAAGAGACTAGTCATCAATCTTCATCAATAGTGAATACTCCCGTAAGAAGCTTGCCCAATAACTTGGAGAGTATCTTTGATGTAAATCCAATCTTTCCAGTCATGTCAGAAATAACTCTTTCAGAGATTGATACGTCTGTAACAAGCTTTGATTGTTTCATGGCCAATCCTAGTTGTAATTTGTCTTCTGAGCAAAACATAGTTGCTGTACAAACCGAGGCACCTCCTAGAATTTCTGTTGTAACACAAAGTGAGACTGCAGTTGCTATTTCAGATGTGACAACCTTGGATCTTCCTCCATGGTTGAATTCAATTGCTCCAAAAAGAAAGAAACAAGCAGTGTCTCCTGATATTTTTGATTTCCAAAAATTGAAGAAATCAAAACCAATGGTTGCAAAGAAAGCAAAAACAGTCTCACAAGTGTTTGTTGACAGCAATAGAATGAAATATGCTGAGATTGCAGAGCCTCTTGTTGATAAACCACATGAAGAGATGCAAGTGTCTGATTACAGGTTCACAAGGGTAGAATTGGGCAAGCAGACTCATGCCAATATGATGCAAGATGCTCAGACTTCAGTAACAATTCTGACACAAAGCTATAATGAACTTCTAGCTAAAAAGGAAAAGCTCAAAGAAGACAATGCTCAGCTGGTTTCAGTTATTCAAAGGATTACAGGATCATCAGAAGCAGTTGATTCTCTATCTACAGCTCCTCCTAATGAATCAGTTAGGCAATTAGAAAGAATTGCACAAAAGGCCAAAGCAGTTGATTCATGGATAACTCAGCTGATTGATCAAAGCATTCCAATGATTGAGAAGACCTTGCAAGTTCTCAAAAATGTCAAAATAGCCAAAATAAAGCTAAATCAGACTTTGGAAGCCTTCAAGCAAAGTTTGGAATCGCTTGAAAAAGATTTAAAAATCTGGCATGAGATAGATCAAGTCAAGTTACAAATTCTATGCAGCAACTCGATCTTGCCAAACAGAGAGAAGTACATAGAATTTGAAGAACTTATGACAAACAAGTCATTGGTCATTCAAGATCTTATCAAAGATATCCAAGCCACTTTAGAAATGAATGATGAAGTTCAGCAAGATATTCTTTCAAGTTTTGAGAAGATCTCTTGTACAGTTTTGAATCAAGAAGATGAATTACTTGCAGCTGATTTAGTTACTACAGAAATGGCAGCCAATCTTCATCAACAAATGGAATCAGAGCAGTTTTCTATGGATTCAATTCATAAGCTTGTTAATCATCAGACAATCCTTGAGAAAATGCAAACTACTTATGAAGAGCATAGACTGGCAGCAATCAGATACTTTGATGTAATCTTGAAGACAGTTGCAGTAGCCAAGAACACATTGGGTCCAGATCCGAATGAATTGCAGACCATCATCAGCAAATTCTTATCTTTCAAAGATAGGAATGAAGCAAATTAAAATTTTAGGTTGTTTTATTTATTTTACTTTCAACAAAATATATGTAAAAACAAATTTTGCAATTGCAAGTGTTCTTTCCTTGCAGTTTTGAAAAAAGTAATTACATGTAAAATCTTGCAAAACAAATCACAATTTGGATTGTAATTTTGAATAAGTCAATTGCAGTTAGTTATCGGTTGAGAGATTTTCTCAAGTTTGTTGAGATCCTCCCACCTTTTTCTCCAGACCTCCCTCCTATAAATACTTGAGGGGTCTATTGTAATAGATATTTTTTTAGCAAGCAAGAAAACTCTGCAGAATTGTGTACTCATAAAGTCTTTGAGCTTTATAGTTGATAATTGTGAATTTTCAAGTAATATCAAGAAGCTGGAATTTTAGACTTTGAGCTGAATTCTCATTTTGCATCCTCTATGTTCTTACGTCATTTTGGATCATTTTTTTGTGACTACTTGAGAATTGTAGAATATTGCTGAAGAGAGATTCGATTTAAATATCTGCAGTCTTTGTGCTGTAAATGTGAAGATTGAATTCATAGTTAGTATTAGAAATTGAGAACAATTACAAGTCTTTGCGCTAGTATTAATTCTCATCTAGAATAGTTAATAGATACTTCATAGTTACAGACTTTGCGCTGTTTTATGTTGTATATTTTCATAAAGTAATCGTTCTGAAAAAGGTTGATAGGATTTCATTCTTCAAGACTTTGTGCTTATTGAATTGTTTTCCCGTCCCGGAGGAAATAACGGAAGTCTTTGCGCTTTCAGGAAACTTTATCTCCTCTTTCTTTATTCCACTGCATAGCTACCGTATTAAGTTTTATCAACCTATACTGTTTCTTTTCTTTAAAGAGAAGAGAATATAATCTTTCCTGAAATAAGAGGAACAATTGCTGTCCTATCCATTTAGTTTTATTTAGTTAAAGGGGGAGCCTTCCCTTAATTAGGAGAGTTTAATCTCATGTGCTGTGGTTGAAATCACCATTTTGTATACTTTCACAAGAATACAAAATTTCCAACCAACAATATCTTCTTCTTTATCTCTGCAAAATCTTCTTCTATTAATCTCTCTTCTATGTCTTCATATACAGATCTGTATGTGTTCCTTTTATTTCACACAAAATCTTTAATCAATTTTATTCTTCATACTTCTGCTCTCCCTCTTCCTTATGCTCAGAAATTATTCATTGATTTCTATATTTAAAACTCCCTCCTTATCTCTCCTTATATATCTTTATGTCCTTATAAAGAGAGACACCCATTGAAAGAGTGACATCCTTTTAGAAAGGACAACTTTTAAATTAAGAATTAATTGCTGCTTTACAAAATATAAACACAGCTTTATAATAGTCACTGTTTTTGAATATATAGTTGTTGGCGTAACAATTAGCACCTCTGGAGTGCGAGTTGGTACAGACAGCTATGCACACTGCATAATGAGTGCTCTTCAAATTAGGAGGGGAAGCTGCCTCTTTAGTGCTGATTTGCGTGAAAAAAAGTAATGTAATCTAACTCCTATCTTTTTGTCTCAGCTGGAAGAGGCACAAGGTTAAGAAAAACCACGAACGTTGCAGCTAAGGATTTTCTGGTTTTGCAGATCACTAACTACAACTAAACTAAAGCTTTAATCTATCCAATCTCCTCAAGTAAACAAAGCATGAGGAAATGGAGCAAGAATGTTCTATACGATAAACTTTAGGTACAAATTCACAACGTGAAGGCAAGGTGGCACATCTATTTGCTTGGTTGGGAAGAAGTTTATTGGAAACAAACAAATATACGATAAACTGAGTACAAATTCACAACATGAAGGCAAGGTGGCGCAACAATTTGCTTGGCTGAATAGGTTTATTAACACACACATCAAACGATAAATTGGGTACATATTCACAACGTGAAGGCAAGGTGGCACATCTATCTGCTCATCTGAATAGGCTTATTAGAAACAAAACATAGAATAGCCAACTAGGACAGCAAATTGCATTGGCAAAACACACATACAATAAACGATCAAACTAGCCACTATATTTAACTAAGATAAGAAAATACAATAACAATAACATGAAAGCAAGGTGGCACAACAATTCATCATCATAGTAAAAGTTTGTGAACAAATATAGAACAACAATATTACAGGCAAGGTAGGCACATCATATATTACTATCACGTGCAAAAGTTAATTACAAACGAGCAGAAAGCTCTTATTTATAGACATCAAAAGGTGTAGGGAACCCTAAAATCACCTTGAGTCAACTACAGTCTTGCAAACATGCAAGATTTTATTGCTAAACCTTAATAAAGGAAAATATACAGTTAACTGGAAAGCTACCATCAGTTAATCGAAACAGGACTCAACTGAACTGGACATGTGCAACATGCAAGTCCTTATTGAAATAAAAATAATTGATAACTAACACCAGTTAACTACTCCTAACTAAAAGTCAACTCTTGCGAAGATAATTCCAAGGATGAGATGTGCGTGCATGAAATCAACAATAAGAACTCAAGACTGAAAGTCGAGTTAACTGCTGCTCCTGACTCTATCCTTGAAAATAACTGCAGGTTCCAACTGACATATCACTCCAAGTCATCACGGTCTAACACCTCGTCCAAGAACTGGTCAATTGTCTCATCCTCTGGTACTTTGACGCTATCCACGATGATAACCTGCTTGTTCAACTCTCTGTCACCATCCGCAATCACCCTCTGACATTCTCTGACCTCTTCTGTTTTCTTGTTTGAAACTAGTTGCATCACTAAGAAGTGATCCAACTTGGCCGCCGCAGGCTCACCATCAAGATATCACGAACAAGCTTCTAGAACTCAGTTTGCACAGCCTCGAGATCAATGTAGGTACCATCTTCACGAAGATAATGGAACGAGATCTGAGTGACTTTGGCGGCTCCGTAAATGGAGTGATGACCTCTGTTCCTTCTGCAGCTTAATGCTTTTGATGCTTTTCTTGATTCTTCTCAATGAAAGAGTGTTGCATGATGAAACCATGAAGCTTGATCGCGCACACTCTGGTTGCAAGAAATACACGTGAACTTGCTGCACACGCAGAATTCCAATGGTGTCCAACCCTCTAAACTGGCCTTTGAAGGCTATCAGCTATACGAGGTATGAAACCATGTGAACCTTGGGTGACTATGCCTATCAAAATGTCTGAATCAACCCTCCGGATGCACTTGATGCAAATCTGTGTCAGTCATTCTGACGAAATCATGAATTAAGACCGATTTGGTCTTGAATTCAGTTTGGTTGAACTGCATTCTGAAAAAATCGCTTGTTGACTGTGAACATGGCTATATTTTGACAACTTTTCCAGAAAACTAAAATATCCCCTGATGAGGCTAAAAATAGCTAGTTGCGGGAAAATTTTTTGGAATTTTTCTGAAACATGGGTTTTGTAGAGAATTGAATTCTAAAAAAACTTAGATCAACAAAAATTTGAAAAAGTGAGTTTTAGCAAGGCATGCGAAGGTTTTTCAGTCGATAAAAGCAAGGGTTCTAGAGCTCACTCGGGGCAATTTTTCCCGAGAAAATCTAGAACATGGGTTTTGTAGGCAATGGAATTCTAAGGCAACCCAGATAACTCGATTTTGAAAAAGATGTGTTTCTAACCCACATACAAAGAAATTCTCCGAAAAAAGCACAGAGCTTTAGAAAAAAAACTACAGGGCAATTTCCTCGAAAAAATCTAAGACATGGGTTTTGCTGCTGTCGCTGAAGTATGTAAACCCAGATGATCAGATTCTGAATATTTTGCCATTTTCTTTGACATGCAAAGAATACCTAAGATGAGAATAGAAGAAATTAGATAGAAAGAAGTTTGTTTATTTTGATTATGAACAAAATTGACTATGCTTGACTGAGATTCGATGAAACCTGCATGCACTGAAAATTGAACTCTGGAAAATTAATCTTCTGAACAATTTGGACCCAACACTGAAAAATTGAACTCAAAGCACCTTCGAATCTTCAATTGCTCAAGAAAATCGCGTTTGCTCTGAACTTGGTATGAGAATAATGGTGATTATAATGACTTAAATAAATTCAAGACAAGTATCGTCCATCTTCATGCAATTAGGCGCCACCTTTAAAAATATTCAATTAAATTCTGATTGGACCTCAAAAGAATTCGACCTCATCTGATTGGGACTTGAAAAAAGGTAACTGAATGTAAAATAACCCTAAAAAGGGCGCCACCTTTAATTAATTCAGTTAAACTCAGCATGCAAATCAGTTAATTGAACATCCAAGCTAAAATCGTTCTTTTCTGCAATTAAAATAATCCCCCTTAAAGTCGAATTATTAAATATTAAATAATATTCAAAATCCACCTTTCATGGGCGCCTAGTCATCTTTAATTCAAAAAATCAAAGATTTGACTCAAGGCGTTACTTTTCCAGACTTAACCATTTTAATGAAAATTTGGATTTACAACCCTCGCCGGAGCTCCTGTTCAATCACTAATTCTGATTGACTGACATGCCCAATTAACTGGCTAACAATTGCGTTGAAGAGCAGGATCAAATTTGACAAAAACACTCCTTGAGACTGCAATCCATAAAACTGAGGTCTGAGGCTTGAAAAATCAAGGCACCCTTAGCAAAAGCTGCACTTTTGACCCCAAACTTAGTCAAATTTTCATCATTTTCAACACTTACGAAGTAAACTCAACCTCCTCGCATCTCGTGTTTGGCAAAACTTCAGGACTAGATAATGGGCTCATTGCAGAGCTTGATCCATTCCGCACAACAGCTTAAAGAGAACACTTCATCAAATTTCATCATTTGAAAGGTCAAAATCAAGGGCGCCCCTAGCCTCCAGGGGCACTTTTGTTCTCAGAGAGCCATTTTTCCAACTGGGTAAAATCTACTTAGTCTCCAGCTACAGGCTGACGACTCGTCTTCTGATCTGACAAAGACATGCAACGAAAAGTTGGATGTAACACAGACAGGATGAATACCTGAGATCACTAGAAAGAAGATGTTGGTGTAACAACTAACACCTCTGGAGTAAGAGTTGTTACGAACAACCTATGTACACTACGCAATGAGTGCTCTTCAAATTAGGAGGGGAAGCTCCCTCGTTGTGCTTTACAAAAATACTTGCAAAGGGAAATAAACTAAACTAATTCCTGTCTTTTTGTTTCAGCTGTAGAGGTACAAGGCTTTCTTGAAAACTATATACGTTGCAGCTGAGAATTTTCTCTGGTTTCGCAGATTCACTAACTACAACTAAACTTAATAACTTAAATTCTATCCAGTTCCCTCAAGAAAACAGAGCATGAGAAAACGGAGCAAGGTTATGACTATCAGACGATAAACGTGTTTAGATTCTCTACTTGAAGGCAAGGTGGCGCAACTATCATCTCAATCTGAACAAGTTTATTGGGCACAAAACAGATTTAAGAATTTACCATGATAATCTTATGAAACCCTATGTGGCATAACATTTGATCATAATAGTAAAGACTCACAAAACAGATTTATCATCACAATCTTATGAAACCCTATGTGGCATAACACTCGATTAAAATGATAAAAGATTCACAAAACAGATTTATCTAAACTAAGGGAAGTATTTACCATGACAACCTTATGGAACCCTATGTGGCATAACACTTGATCATAACAGTAAAGACTTCACAAAACAGATTTATCATCACAATCTCACAAAACCCTATGTGGCATAACGCTTGATCAATAATGACAAAAGATTCACAAGACAGATTTATCTAAACTATGGAAAGAATCCACTATCACAATTGCATGAAACCCTATGTGGCATAACAATTAATTGTAATAGCAAAGACGCATGAACAAATACCAAAAGAGCAATATTGAGGGCAAGGTAGGCACAGCATATATTTCTCTCTCAAGCAAAAGTTAATTACAAATGAGCAAAGCTCTTATTTATATACATCAAGGTGTAGGGAACCCTAAAATCACCTTGTGTTAACTACAGTCTCGCAAATGCATGCAAGATTAATTATTAAACCCTAATGAAGTAAACTATATAGTTAACTGGAACACTACCATCAGTTAACTGGTACAAATAACCTAAATGGACCATGTGCAAGCATGCACGTCCTTATTTAAAGCAAAGTTAACTGAACACTACCTTCAGTTAACTGGAAACCCTAACCCTAACTCCTGTGTTGATAACTCCAAGGACGAGATAAGCATGTGTTAAGTCAGCAAGTAAACTCAAGACTGAAAGTCGAGTTAACTGCTGTTCAGGACTCAACCCTCAAAATTAACTGCAGGTTCTAACTGGCAGATCACTCCATGTCAACTCAGTCTAACACTTCAACCAAGAACTCATCGATCTCTCTGTCATCTGGTACTTTGACACTGCTCAAAACAATAGTCTGTTTCTTTAGTTCTCTGCCACTTTCCGTAATTGTGTGCATACCATCTTTACATTCTTCAGTCGCCCTTCTGAAACTGGCTGCAATCACTGAAATATTTTCTAATTTAGGCGCCATAGGTTCACCTTCAA
The DNA here is from genome assembly GCA_007258455.2 of Sequoia sempervirens. Classification (NCBI taxonomy): domain Eukaryota; kingdom Viridiplantae; phylum Streptophyta; class Pinopsida; order Cupressales; family Cupressaceae; genus Sequoia; species Sequoia sempervirens. Next base: position 211,847 of record VDFB02171394.1, read on the forward strand.
GGTTGTCACGAATCAGCTTCTCGAACTCTGCTTGAACTTTGTCCAACTCAACATACGTGCCATCTTCCAGAAGATAATGACACGGAATCTGAACAACGAAACCGCTGACAAGTGCAAGTACTCCAACCACATCATCTTTGAGTGAAAACAACTTAGTAGAGATCTTCTCACATATTTCCATTCTGAGAAGGTGCTGCTCTCTCCAAGTAAAGACTTTCTCCTGATCCTCATCAATCTCCAAGGCATCGTATGCAACTGACAACTGAGATACTAGAACACGATCTTTCGCCAAATTCTTTGCAACCGCAATCTCAAGTGACTGAACACCCTGACGGAGTTTATGTGCATCACTCCTTAACTGATACAAATCTGCAAGAAGATGCCGACCGGCAGCAACTAAACTATCAATCCAATTGTCCAAGAGTCTGCCATGACTAACCAACTGATCCAGTTTCCGTTGTTCTGCAGGTGTACTCTGAGGAAGAACAGATGCTCTACTCGGATTTCCGTGAACAAGATCAGAAATGTACTGGCGAAGTTGACTATTTTCAGCCTTGAGTAAGGCTTTATCTTCTCCATCCTTTGTGATTCGCTCTTTGAGATTATTAGTGACAATCTTAAGAAGAGTAACATCTGTCTCTCGAGTGGTCCTGTCGAGATTAGCCTTAGTAAATGTAAAGTCACCAACTTCGACTTCATCTAAGCTTTTACCCTCTGGAGGAACGGCAACTTCAATAACAATCTCTGATTCTGGAGTCTTCTCGATATGCACCTGTTTCTTGATCTTCTTGTTTGACCTTTTCTGATAAGGTTCACCGAACTCAGACAAATCAAGGTTGTACGAAGGTTCACGCCTCTGTCTTCCCAAAGACTTTTCGAGCCAACAAGATTGAACAATATTTTCAATTCTAGGAGAGACTGTCCCTGATGTATCAACCTGTGGTGGTTCAGTTGTCTCCGATCCTGCTTGAATTGGTGTCTTAGGCTCTGAATCTATGTCAATAGGCTGCATGTGAGGCGGACTAGGAGGTGAAACGTGAGGCTCGGCCTGAATGACTGTCTCTATTGGAACCTCAGGAACACGCTCAACCTGTTTCTGCTTCCTCTTACCAGTAGCTCTTTTCCCCGTGTTTCCACTAAGTCTAACCCCTTCAGGAGGTATTATAATGGCCTTGACTCTGGGTCTTGCTCTAGAAGTAGAAGGCAACGACGAGAAATCCTTTGGCGGCTCTGCTACAGGAACTGACTTTCGCGTCCGTTTGCTCTCCAAGAACAACCTACTAGTCTTGATAATTGATCTGGAAACCTCTTCAATAGAAATATTCTCCTTGGCATACCAATCAGGTGAGCGAAGTGGCTACCAAGCAACTTGATCCTTGACATATGAATTGAGAAGAACTTCTCCATCATCATCTGATAAACCATCAACATCTTCTGATAGGTAATCAGAGAGCTGACCGATAGTGAGTCTACAATAGTGACGACGACGAACCTCGAATTCATCTTCACAATTAGCCCAGAAATCTTCAAGTGCTGGCTTATGTGCAATCCCTCGCTCTAACCGATCTGCATAATGACCGAGAGGATCATAGGAACGCCTCTCAGTATAAGTCTTGAGTTTGAACCTTTCTATCTCAGTAGACATAAACCTGGCATCTGTTGCCGCATTGCATGTGAAAATTCCCAATGTGAATGGAAAATTAGCTGTAGTCTTATGACGACTACGAAGAAAGAAATGAACATGCTGCATATGTCTGAGGAACTCCATGAAGATGAGATTATCTGAAGGGTACCTTGGTAACATCAGGGGCTCTCCAACATATCCATAAACCCGGATGTATGTGAAAGTAGGGAACTGGATAAACCAATCCGCCCAAGTCTCCATTGCTGATTTGGCCTCGGCAGAAATACGAATGTGCATCTCGTCATCAAGATCTCTAACGGTTCTCATAGAAAAGTGATCATTCACTACTCGGAAGTTTTGCTCGGATTGAGAAAACTCCAATTGAGGATAATATTCATGAACACGTTGAACACCGAGAGTGCCATTAGTTTTCAGATGCCTGAAGCTACCTTAAAATGCAACCAAGTAAACCAAGTAGGATATCATATGAAACTCATGATACTTGAGAAAGTTAGTAATTTGCTGATGTAAGCAATCACTAATCAACATAGCCCAGTCAAAATGCTCTGTGTCATCAAGAATTTTGGTAATCAGGTAAAACATCCAAGAACGGAAAGTGCTAGCGTCTGATTGACCAGTAACTCGGTTGAGTAAAGTTATCAAAACAGCAACTTCCTCTTTGAATTCGCCACGACCAACCTTCTTAGGCATGTTAGTTTTCTGAACTGTCAGCCATTTCTGAGCTACTTCCTCTGCGAACGTTGATGATCAGCATCCCATATCTTCTCACAAGCCTCCAGAACCACAGTAAAGTTATCTGAACGAGGAGGAATAGCAAAACATTTTTCTATGTCCTTCGGTTTGAGACTGCAAACAACTCTCCCGTCAACTGATCTGATTTGTCGTGAAGACGAGTCATAATGCTTAATGCAAGCAAGTACGAACTCAAGATCGAAAATAGTAACAGGAATAGATGCCGCTGCCAGCAACCCAGAACGCTCAAGATTCCTCAACGAATTGCTGCTAACATTCTCCAAACTGCTCAGATTCACCACTGGATAAACATGATTCAGGTCCGTATCTGACGTTTTGATGAAATTATGTGTAAGAGCCGATTTGACCTTGTAATCAATGAGATTGAACTGCATTTTGAAAATGGCGACTTTTGACTGTAAAGTCGAATATACTTGAAGAACTTTCTGAAAACCTCTGGACAAGGCTAAAAATAGCCTCTGACGAAAGAAATTTTCGAAGTTTTTCTGGAACATGGGTTTTGTGCACAACTGAATTCTGAACAAACCCAGATAGCTGAATTCTCGAAAAAATGTGTTTCAAGCCCACATGCAAAGAGATTTTCGGAAAAAAGCACAGAGCTCCAGAATGAAGACTACGGGGCGATTTTCTCGAAAAAAATCTAAGACGTGGGTCTTGCTGCAAACGCTGAAATATGAGAACCCAGATGATCAGATTCTGAATATGCGTTGAATTTCTTTGACATGTGAAGAAAGTACCTAAGGTGAGAAATAGAAGAAATAAGACAGAAGATAGAAAGTTTTGCTTGTCTGCTTCTGAAAAATCTGCCAACTTCTTCTCTGGAACTCGATGAAACCTGCATGCAAAGAGAAAATAAAGTCTAGAATCGCCTTCCTCTGAACAATCTGAACTCGTTGCTTCGAAGAACACTGAATTCAGACACCTGTAGCACCTTTAGCTTGCTGGTCACTCAAGAAGAATATGAACTTCAGAGCAAAAGATGATGAAATAATGGACGCCATGGCTGAAATATATAGATTTTCATCTTTGAAAATTCGCACTAGGCAAGGAAACCATGAAAAGTGCGCTTGGCTTCTAATTGGACCTCATTTTAGTTAACTGGAACTCAAATATGCTAATTAAAGCGCCATGCATTAGGGTTTTCCTTTCAAGTCTTTAGTTAACAATTTCATGTGACTTTGACTTCAGTTAGCACTTCATATTAAATTCGCCATCTTCAAACTTGCTTTAGATTCACAAACTTGAACTCAAGCGTCCCCTCTTGATAACTAAAGTTGGCCATAAAGAATTCGCCATATTTCATGCAATGAATATTCTAAAAATAGGGACCCTTTCATAACTTCAGTTGGCCTTCAAGAATGCGCCAACTTCACATGCTTTAATCAATAAAATCTAAATATAACAACCCTTTTGGAACTAAAGTCTCCACTCTTTGAAAAATGCGTAGCTTCACTAATTCATGCTTCATCACTAAAACCTAAATATGGCGACCCTTTTCATAACTGAAGTTAACACTCAAATGCGCCTTACTTCACAAATTAATGCTTCATCACTCATGCCGTCCCTTTTAGAACTTCAGTTGACACTCAATGAAGCGCCATCTTCACTAAAACTTCACAATTGCAACCAAATTCGCCATGCATGTGAACTCCAGTTGACATTCACTGATAATCTTCAGTTAAGTGGACATGCAATCAAGTTAACTCAACATGCAAGATAACAAACTGAACATGCAAACTAGTTAACTCGACATGCAAACTGAAAGATCACTCCACATGCCAATATATGAACTGAAGATGACAACCCATAAAACGTTTAGTCTAACTGCAGTTAGAACTCCAGTTAAGGCGTCCATTCAACTCACTTTCAAAAATTCAACTTTGAACTCTCAAGCGAATTCCAGACTTAGCCAAATTTCATGAAAATTTAAGCTAAAACCTCTGCCGGGACCTCTGTTCATC